>JAMLFT010005298.1:0-17812 GCA_026544285.1 Pachyrhizus erosus | reverse complement strand
AAATTAGAAATTATATATCTTAATATGTGTTTCAGAATAATTATTATAAAAATTAACATTTTTTAATTATATAATAATTTATAATTGGATAATAATATAAAAATCATTATATTATCAATGTTAACTAATTAAAATTTTAAAATATTATTATCTTCTTATTTTTTATTTTATTTTTAAAAATATCAAAATTTCAAAATATTTTTCTTCGTTGTCATGTAAAATTCTTTTATTACACCTGTTTATTCTATCCAATAAGTATTTATGTGACTTTAAAAATGAGAAACTAAATGAGTAGCATGTCATATTTAGACGAATCAAATGAAAAGGTTTTAACATTTAGAAATTAAAAATAAAAAATAAATAAATTAACAAACAAAGCTAACTAATATTAATAGAATACTTACGCAGAAATAAAGAAAAATTGAGATTATTAAGTTACAAGTTTTTAATAAATGAAAAAAATAGAAAAAAAAATAATATTTTGAGATTAAAAACATAATCTAGCATTTTATATAAAAACACATGTATAAAAAAGCAAATCAAGTGAAAGTTAAGAATATTAGAAATCATTACATATAACATCAAGTGCTTAGATCAATTGGTTCAAAATTATTTTAACTTGATCAGTAAAATTTTTTTGTACATAATGATTCTATTTGATTCAGGCAAGATTAATTTTAATAAAAATATTTTTTATTTATAAAAAATTATTATAAATATTACTGAAAGTTAATAATATTACTAAACAATTATTGTTTATACTTCTTAATATTATTAATATATCTCCTTTCTATACTTTTTCTTCCTAAACTATCTTTTTTCTAAAAAAATATTTTTTGACAGTGAAAAAACTTCAACATTTTAGAAAGTATATTTCATAATGTTAAAATATTAAAAATTTTATATTTAAAAAATTCTTTTCGAAAACCAACTTTTAGAAGAAAAATAGAATACTAATTTTTCTTTTTAAGTTGCTAGGTTTATGTTATCTGTTGATATATTTATTTTCTTGATTTGTTTTACAAGAAATTCTATTAAAAAATATAATATTATGAAATTTTAAAAATATCTGTAAAAATATAAATCTTATATATTGACACTTTTATCATATTGACGTGAAATATTTTAGGTTAAGTAATTATTTAAATTATATTTTTTATTGATGAAATCATTAATTTAGTTAAAAAATAAAATTTTATAATGATGAGAAACACAATCAAATATTTTTATTTGTGATTATGATATAACTATTATAAATTATCTTAAATAATATAATGATCGTTTCTTAAAGATAAATATTCCAAAAAAATTTCTTAAAAATTGGTTTCTAAAAAATACTTTCTGAAATATTAAAATATTAACATTTTCAAAAAGTATTTTTTGAAATATAAAATTTTTAATATTTTAATATTTTAAAAAATACTTTTAAAAAAATAAATTTTGAGAAAAAAATATATAAATAAGATATATTAAAAATTTTAAAAAGTATAAATAAAAATTATTTATTATTATACGTTAGTACATGAAAATTGATAATTAAATGATAATAGTACATGATAATATAAAAAGTAGTTATAATATCAAAATATTCTAATTAAATTCTATAATTAAAATAATGGAAAAAATTAAATTTAAATAAATTAATATTGACCATTTTACATAATTGTTTGACAATGATTAATTCCTTTTGCTTTTTACACTTTTGTTAGATACACATAAATTTTGTAAAGATTATGATATATTTTATGTCGAGTTATGTTATCATGATCTATGATTAAAAAAAGAGATAGATATAATGTTTATAAGATTTGGTAAAATTTTCACATGAAATCTTGATTACTGTAAAGATTATGATTTGGTAATTTTTATAATTTTTCCTTTAAAGAATCACAACCGAATCTTGATTAAATAATTATTTCTTCACTTGGAAATTATTAACCATTGTGGCGTGAAGGGTAAGTCAGCATCATCTCAATGACAATCAGATAATTGATAAATACTTTAAACCATTCATTGAATGATTACTGTAAAATATAAAATAATAGTTGAGGCTTCCAGCTAAAGCATGACAAAACAGTAAAAATAACCTGTTTGGCTGATGATAGGTCTAAGTGTCTGTTCAACATTTTATGATTATATCTAGTGTAGGAAATTATATTCATTATTTTTTTAAAAAAAAAAAAAAGGAAAAAGAAAAAAATTGTCCCCAAACAAAGCACTTAGCCGATGGTGCTATGATAGCTTATAGGATGATGATACAGATGAGATTTATTTTCTTCTTTATTAAAAAAATTCAGTTTGTAATTAATGCAGCAAATACATAAACATAAATGACAAAAAGATTTACCTTATTTTCTTAACTTATTTACTAGCTATTTTATATATTCCCTGGTTGTTAATACCTTTGTAGAAACGTAAGACAGACAGAATATGTGATATATATATTTATATAAAAAAATCAATTGTACTTTTAATTTCTATAATTTGATTTACAGATGATTTTAATCTCTTAATTATTTTTTTATTTAATTAAATCTTTCAAATATTGAAATTAAGAAAATATAATCTTTCTGTCAATTTTCTGCCAATTAAAACTAAATTTCTCATTTTTTTTATCAAAACATTTGTAAGATTTATAATGAATTTGGGATGTAAAATAATTTAAAAATTTAGGAGTAAAAAATTAAGAGAAATTTTGCAGAGGTTAAAAATTTAGTATGTGAAATTAGGATGTGAAAAGGGAATAAAATGGTTCTCTTTTTTTCTTTCCATTTTAGGTGAAATTTGTTATTTGGTTATTAAACTTTAGTTAAAGAAGATTTAAATCAATAATAGACTCTGTTTATGAACATTTTAAATAAAAAAGGAGAATTTAATGCTTTAGGTGAAAACAATCAATGGATGAATTTAATTAGCTCAAAAATAATTCAAAAGAACAAAATCACACATAAACCAAATTGTAGAATCTAAACATCTAGTTCAATTAATTGGATAAGATGTGAGTTATCATAAACCCCTAATATATATATATTTGATTTTTACAAATAAAAAAATATAAAAACCAAAAATACAATCAAACAAAAAAAAAAACAAATAACATGCCAGGAGGCACCACCTTAGATTAAAAAAAAAAACCTTTTTAATAAATTTCATACTGAATTTAGCGAGCCATTATGAAGAGAAGAACTGGCAAAGTTGCAATGGACATCAACAGAGTTTTCATGTCATGGCTTTCATACATTACTTGTAAACCTATTTTAGGACATTATACTAAGTACAAAAATAGAAAAAGAAAAAAAAAATCGAAGCAGTGACAATATTTACATGTCATTACTTCGTGAATGTTGTGAAATGATGGATGTAAAGTGATCCAAAGAGCAACCATAGAAGCAACTATGCAGCAGGAGGCCTGAGCTCATGATCATGGGATGTATCTCTGGCAGATTGAGGAAGATATTGCCACATTGGGATATAGCCATAGTTTGGATAAACAGCCATCTTGTTTACCCCTGATTGATATGCAGCAGCTACAGGGGGGGGCATAAACCCTGCTGGAGCAATGTGCAAGGCTTTCAACTGCTTCTCAATCCTTTCCTTATCAGCTTTCAGAACAAGTTTATCTTCACGAAGTTCGTTTTTCTCCGCCTGTTAAAAGAAAAAAATTGTATAACATTAGACTCAAACACTGAAGTAATGTGATTCTAAGTATCAACTCATGTACCACACATGAAATATTTCAACATTACAACATAGCCTTATTTTACTAGGTGAGATCAGTTACATTATATAGATCACACAATGCCACGTAAATTTAGACTAAAAAATTGTCGAAGTATGAACTCATGTAGCACACCTGACCCATTTCAATTTCAATGCAATAACAAAGTTTTGTCCCACGAGATGAAATTGGCTACATGGTTACTTAGACTCACATTTCAATACAAGTTAAATTTAATACATAACAACCCCTCTCAAAATAAAAAAAGAAAAGAAAAGAAAAGATATTTCTACATGTTTTCTGCTCTCTCTTACAATTATTACTCTTGCTTCTATGTATTATTTTTCTGGTTTTTTGGGTGATCTTATTTGTTTCATACTTGATATTATTTTTTAATTTCTTAATGACATGTATAAGCACCAAAGGGAAGGTAATGCCAGAAGCCAAATCAATAACCAATGTCTACAAGAGGATCCAATTATTGTGTTTGAAACATTTCTAATTGTATTTCAGCACAAAACTCATTTGCTGGACCATCAACACATGCTGAAGAATATATAAAGCAATGAAGGGGAATGGGATGCCAAATAACAGAGATTATTCAAGACAATGCAAATGATATATATTTATTATGATATCCAGCTACTTAGTCATTAGTACTTTATGATTGTCTTTATTTAGCTCAACAAAATTTTCAGTATTTTCTGTAAATAGCAATTCATAATTTATTTCCTGATATTAAATTACAGTAGACTCATCGCCATTGGCTTATATACGATTATCTCAAAATTGATATTTTAAATTCCATATCTAAGCAAAGCATGCCTTGGTGAAATGGTCTACTACGAAAATATACTACTCAATGTAACAAAAATATGGGAATTTATAAGACTGGGATAAGGACCTTGGGAGAACCACATCACAAAAGCTAGTAATTGTAGTTAGAGAGCACTCCCCACACTAGAATCCCAGATTTCAACGTGGGACTAAAGTCCCATACCTAGAATTGCATTCTAACACCCCACTACCCTTCGCAGCCCTAGAGCTTGTGTGAGTGATTGTGCACTAGCCCGAGCAAACATTACAATGCCAGCATTACCACTTGCACCACTCGTTTACAGCTAAGAAATGGTGGAAAGCTTTGATACCAATCAATAAGAACCTCACAAAACCACATCACAAAAGCTATCTGTCATAGATAGAAAGCCTGATGCCTTATAAACTCCACACTAGAATCCCACACTTTCAATGTGTGACTCAAGTCTCATGCCTTGCAATTGGATCCTAATAAAACGGTTGACAATGTTGTGAAGCATCAGCTTGCAACTAATAAGATATGACATGAAAAAAAATAGAAGCCTGTGGTTTAAGATAGATAGGCCATGATTGCAGGCCAAATCCACAATTTTACTTCCTTGAGAAAGGGAGTTATAGAGCTAAATAACAGTCTGCAAGAAAGCTATAGAGAGATGGAGACAATATATAAAGGCAATATAGGTTGAACCACAAATTGAAAGTGCCTATGGACCACTATTGTATTCATGCAATTAGTAGTCATCAATATATCAACCCTCAATCATCTAGATTCACGATTACATGGGTGAGCTATGCTAGAAAGGTGATGATTACAAACCAAGTCTAGGAGTTTACTTGAAGGAGTTTTAGAGAAAAATAACATTCTGTAAGAGAGTTATAGAGAGACAGAGGCGATATATAAAGACTATAGCTTGAAGTACAAATTGCCTCTAACTCACATTTGTATTCTATAAGTTATCAATATATCAATCCTCAATCAAGCTCCAATCAATCATCTAGAATCATTCCACCATTAATTACCTTTGATTTTAGGGGTCAACACTTCTTTACATCAACAGACTCTAATTATTCTATACTACTGGCAGAATTTTGAAACAAATACTATGATACAGCTTCCAATTCTATTTTGCAGACTTCGAACTCCTAAGGTGTCTTTATTCAATGAAGCAAGAAAAAAAATTGATTCTATACATGAAATTACATTTTAACATGACAAATTATAAAACATAGTTAAAATGTAGAAGAGTCACTGTCACTAATTAACTTATTTCAAAACCTGAATCAGGCATGCTAGTCACGTATACAAATAGCAGAATTTGAAAATATTGATGAGAAGTGACTTAGTGAGAACAAAAGCTGCATAACCAACTGGAGTGACGGGCTAATGGAATGCAAAATGCAGAACAGAGTATGTGTCATCAAACAAATTGACAAAAGAATTAGATTAAATAAACAAATACAATACACAAAATTAAAAATAAATAATGCCTTAGACATAGGATGTGGTGACATTACACAAACTATGTTGATGTTGAATTTGGAATAAAATCAAATTCTAGGACAAAATGGTAAAATGCACAGCATCCAAAAACAACGCAAAACCAAACCACCACTTCTGATCCAAGAAACAACAACTACCTGAATATTATGACTCCGTGTTTTTCTCAGAGAAAAAAATCAGAAAGAGGTAATTGCAACAGAACCCACTCTGATAATAAAATAGGCCTCTCTTGCAATATTTTTCTCATCAACTTTTACTAACTCATACTAGCTACTTAATTTGAGAAATACTAATCATTATTTGTCTTCTCCATGCAGGAAAGGACCATCTTAGTAAATGCTTTATTGGTGTGCATTCTGACATCAACTGTATGCTAAAATCATATCATTTCACAACTACTAACAAAATTCACTAACTTCAGCAGTGCAAATCAAATAACCCTGGTGTAAGCTGAAGCTTGAAGCCCTTTAAGCCTTCTTTATGAGTAAGAAGTAAAGAACAAAACAAAAAAATTGTATATGTTTAATCATTTCAAGATCAAACTTCTGGTAGTTGCACCAAAGTACAATTCATTTTCTTTTCCAACAACATTCAGTGAGGTTTCAAGAGAGAAGTAGGTAGAGAAGCCAACATTTCAAAGAAAACTAATCCAAGATATAGAAAGTAAAAGAAATGAAATATTCAACTAACTACTGTAAATGGTTGAAACAATACTAACCTTTAAGCATTTAATTTCCTCTAATAATTTTTCATTTGTACTTTTGAGCTCCTGAGCTTCAGTTTTAAGTTGGTTCATGACTCTAATAGCATCATCAAGTATAGCTGATTTATCTGTTCTCACAGGTCTCCCAGGCTCCAAAACAGAGCTCAAGTCATAGAACCTGCAATAATCACAACCAGGTTCTTACCTTTTATCATTGGAAGAAGTAGCAAAACACAATTCAAAATATGAGGTGATAGTTACACAAGTATCTTATATACCTAATTATCTCAAATATCTAGAAACTAAGATCACTTTTGCAATAACAATAGAAGTTATCAAAGGAATGATACAATTGACAATTTATAGGAGTTAGTATTGCCTTGTGCTCAGAGAAGTCATATGCCTAACAATAATCTTGGATGACAGAGTTGTAAATTTCAAACATCAGGGTACCATATACATGCATCTAACTCAAGTATCTAAAATGGAAGTACATGAAACACAACCTAAATGTCTGAAGCAACAAGTAACCACAACAATGGGGAGAGTATACATTCCTTATGCAACAGCCACATGAAGAGCTAAAAATGCAGCCTGTACTCTAACATGACATCAACCATAAATTTAATAATTAAAAGCATGCATGCCTTTCATTGAGTCTCTCCCTCCGCAATTTCTCCCGGCAAGCTTTTGATCCCGCCTTGCAGCATGCATCGGTGCGTCCCCTACAAATGATTTGCGACAAATTTGTCACATAAAAACCAAAATGTAACATGTTTCAAAAGATTGCATCACTAGCCCTATATATAAACAAAAAATAGAAATGTAAACCAACCAATCTGTTGGACATAAACTGCAACCAAACATGGTGCTTGAGACAGCATCGGATACATGTAACATAATCATGTATGTTTTGAAGTTTAAATTTATTTTGGTTAATGAACGAAATTACAGATATTCTAAGTAACAAAGAGAATGTATGGAATCAAAGTAATATTCTCAAAACCATCTCAAACCAGTAATTATATCCTCACATTTACAGATAGTACATCACTTGAAAGGTAACAGACAAGATACCTCTTCCTGGTGTTCTCTTGACAAGCAACAGCATCACCCGGAATGTCAACTTCGGTGCTCACACTTGCAAATTCAGGAAAAAAGGAAAACGAATCAGTCATGTTTGCCATACAAAACATTTAAGTAAAGACAACAACCACCATCTATTGTACTATGTGATTTGGCTACATGCATCAATAGACACCATTAACTCTATCAAAAGTCTAGCTTTTAAGTACCTTACATTTCCCAGAACAAAAGCAAAAACAAAATTCGAAGTAATAATTTATAAAAAATGAACTTGAACTACCCTCGAAAGAACAATCAATCCTACTGACCAGCATACATTAGGGCAATAAGGAAAATGACACAAAAATTAAAAAACCTGGTTTTCCCTCTAACTAATTAAACAAAAACACACAATAATACAACAAAAATTAACATCTGGGAGCTAATGAAGCATTGGAATCGAGTTTCAGAATCGGGTGAACGAGAAAATAAGAATCCAACCGTGCAACACCAAATTCCAAAATAAAAAATAAAAACCATGATGCATCACCATATCCCTCACCACTTTTTTTAATTTTTTTTTTTTAAATTCAACTTGAGCTACCACTACAAAAGAACAATCAATCATATGAATTACCATATCAAAAGGGTGGTCTTATTTTTCACCATATCACCAAACCAATACCATGAAGATCAACAAAGAACCCCAAAAAGAAGAAGAATGCAATCACAAAAGAAAGAAATAGTAATTAAAAATAAAAAATAAAAAAGAAAGAAACCTAGTATTGGACCAAAGGAAATCAGGGGGCGCTTGATCGATGAAAGAGTAATCGAGAAAATCCCAACAGCCGCTGTCTTCTAAGGGATCCATTTGCGTTTTGCACTTTCTTTCACCAAACCACCCACCACCCTTCCTATCTTCTCAGAATAAGAAACCTTCAAATATTGCGTACGCAAATTGTAAGAACAGTATTTTAGCTGTAAACACCATAAATATTTTTTTATTTTATATCAAAAAGGTATATATAATTAAAATAAAAATGTATATAAAGAAGAGAAAAACACTATGCATCATCATGTAAATGATTTTATATTCTCATTTAATTATTAAATATGATAAGTTTATTAATTTTTATATTAATTATTTTAAAAAATTATATTAATAACATTTTGCAAACAAATAATTAAATAAAATTATTTTATATTATCAGTTATATAACTGTTAAATTCAATAAATAAACTACCAAAAAATGTATAATAAATAAATATTTTAAAGAATATAAATTATATTTTAAATTTATAACTATTCATTGAAATGAAATATGAAGTTATTTTTAATTATTAATAATTTTAAAAAATTGTCAAAATTTAATTTTAAAATAAAAAATAAAAAATAAATTGAAAGAGATAATTAATTCAGAAGATCCAGTATAATGATAAAAATTAAAGAAACCTAGTTTATGATAGTTTAGAGGGAAAAAATTTAATGGTTAGATAATAGTGTGTAGAATGTACATATATAAAAGTGTAAAAAAAAATAATTAAGAGTATTTAATTGAGAAAGTGAAACAAATTTTTTTTTTTAGAGATGATAATAATGGATAAAATCTGGGTAATGTATTTATTTTTGTATTCACACTTTAAAAAAAAGAAATCTTGTATCCAAACTCATGCTTACATGAGTAATAATTTTAATCTTCATGTTATTTCATGTTGAATATTTAAATTCTCATACTTATACTTGTTGCATGCACTTTAATTAATGTATAAAATTGATAAATAAATCATATTAATTAAAAATGTGATAATAATTAAGATTATATTTGATAAAATATTTTAATTAATTTTTAATTTTAATAATGATTGAAAATTCATTTTGCCTATTTGATAATAAATTTTTAGCAAATTTTAACATTTTGAAACGTTATTTTACGTGCATTTTTAATACATTAGTTTATAATTTTTATTTTTATATTTATTTTTCTTGTCCCAAATATTTATTATATTTTTAAATTTTTATATAAGGTAAGATCTTATTCTCATTTATGAAATAGAATTTTACTATTTTTATTTTATTTTTTTAAAATAAATTATTTTTTTATTATACAAGATATTAACAATGATAAACAATAAGTTTATTTTATTTTATTATTATTTTTAATATTAAATTATTTATTTTAATGATCCTTGTTCATGTTATTTTATTTTAATATTATACTTAAAGATATTTTAATTATTATACTAATTTACTTAATAAAAGTGTGATATCTACTTAAAATTATGTTATTTTTATTTTATTTTAAAAATAATTGGTAATATTTTAGGATATAATATAAGATGAATAGTAAAAAAATACAATATATGAAAAAATAATAATTAAAAATAAAAATATAATTATAATTTATTTATAAATAAAAATTATAGGTCTTTAAAAACAATTAAAAACTAAGATCACAAATATCTAAACTATATTTTTATAAATAAAATAAAATAATAGAAAATTATTATATAAATAAGTCTATTTTTATCATTTTATATTTTTCAACTACTTCAATAAATAATTTTATCAAATATTCATAATTTATGAAGTTAATTTTTTAAAATTCAATTAATTTTGCTAAACATAACCTAAATTAAAATCTCATTCAAATATTTTTTTTATAAAACATAATCATAAGATTAAAAGGATAAATATATATTTTAGATCCCTTTCAAAAATTCAAAGTTTGATTTTGGCTTCTCTATTTTTTTTTTCGTTTTTGATGCCTATAATTTTAGTATGTTCATTTTTTATTCTTCTAAATTTGAAATGCATTACTTTTGTTCCATAAAGTATTTTAGATAACACTTTATACAAAAGTAAAAATGATTTAAATAGAACTTAAAAAATAAAAATGAACATTTTAAAGTTAAAAGGAATAAAAATGGATAAAATTTTTTAAAGAGACTAAAATCGAACTTGGATAATTTTAGAGAAATTAAAATCATATTTTATTCAAATAAAATTTTTATTCAAAGTTATTTTAAAAAACATGATAATTTGACAAATAAGAAACAGTTTTTTAATTAAAGAATGTGATGTATCTCTTAACAAATTAATAATTGAAGAACATGATATTCTTTTTTGGTAAATTTCAAGATGTCATCTACCTCTTAGATGATTGTTGTTGTTGTTATATGTATGGATGAGGGTAGAGTTAGGTACTAAGATACTCATACCCATTAAATTTTATAAATAATTACTCACAATCAATCTCTTATTATTAAGTGAGTAATTACCTCATTTATTATAAAATAAATTTTATAAATATCTATTGAATTTAATATACATTTTCATCTCTAAAACTCTCAGTCGTCAACTAATTTATAATATTGAAGTGAATAAAAAACATAAATAAAGTATTACAAAAATAACCATGTTTATTATTTTAGTACATGTTTAGGTATGTGTTGATTAAATTGAGTTTAGATCAATGTGATTTTGAACTTGTTTGTTACAACTTTCTTCATCATTTTGTAAAGAAATAATCACTTTCGTGTTTCATTTATTTGTTTTAGTTTTTCAAAATAATTAAAATTTGAAAAGAATATAAAGCTTAATTAAAATAAAAACTATTTTAAATATATTCTCGTAAAATCAGTTGTTTCATTTAAAAAAAAAATAATTTCTGTGCTTGTGACCAAGCACAAATAAGCTTAAGTTTTTTTTTTAAAAAAAAAAACCTCTAAAAAAAAGTCAGTAGATTATTTTATATCAAAATCATTTCTTTAAAAAAAATTGTAACAAAGTGACCCTTAATAGAATTGTTAGGATTAAAATTGTTTTTAAGTAATATGACTTTTGTTTGGATAACAAATATTAGAAAGTAATTGTTTTAAGAAAATGTTATTTGAATATTTTGAATCAAAATTGATTTTGAATGTGTAATAATTAAAATTGGTTTTAATGTTTATGCGTCTTGCTTTGGGAGTGCTTAAAACTTATTAGCAACTAAAAATCTAAGAATTTATAACTCTTGTTGGGGTGAATAATTATTTGCTTACTACTTTTGATATTTGGTCCTTTAACGTCATTGTGACTTATAACTTTGGAGTCAAGTATTTTTGCATTAAATAATGAGTGGTAATTTAATTAAAAAATGAATTGTTTATTGTTTATAGGATAATAAACATTATGAAAGCCTTTTGCAGAGTTCGAATTCAGCATATTTTTCGTGAAGACAATGCATGTGCAGATGCTTTAGTTATATTGACTTATGATTTAGAAGGGGATTATATGATGTACGAGCAACCTCGTACTTCTATGCAGAATTTGCTCTTAGGTAATTATACTCCTCGTTTTTATTTTAGTGTAATTTTTCTTTGGGCATTTAAGCCTTGTTAAGTGCAAAAATAAAATAAAATGATAAGGTGAATTTCTTCACACATTAATATGGGGTTATTTTGTCTCTTATCCAACAATAAAATATATATGTAGAGGTCACAAACATATAATGAATTATAGGTGGTTAAAGGGTTGGATTGTGATTAAAATAATTTTTTTGCAAATTCTTTTTGAAAGACTGAAACCTTGTATAATTATTAAACAATATTAGAACACTTTAAAAAGACTTATTGATATAAAAAATTGTGTTAAAACCTTTGTGAAAGTAATATAAACTAAAAGTTTGAAATACAATATTAGTTATTTAAATAAAAAAAAGTAATAAAAAATATAATATTTTATATTAATTCATCTTTATCAATGAGATTATATCTCATAATTTTAAATTTTGAATTAGATCAATATGTTTAATTGATTCGATTGAAAATCAAATATATGATTAGTCTAATCATATTTTTAGATTAAATATGATTAGGCTAAATAATCAAATTGATTAAATTAATAACTCGATCAGGTAACTCACCCAAGTTAAATCAGTTTGAAAATTTTGCAAATTTTACATCTTACACATTAATAATATGTCACAAGTAGTGATTTTGTCTTGAACGAATTGAAATGTTAAAATAATATCAAAATTAACATATTAAAAATAAATTATAATTATCTAAGTAAATTATAATTTTTCTAAAAGTTACAATGTTAAAAGTAAATTAGTGAATTGAAACATAAGATCAATATTAAAAGTAAAAAAATCATTCTTCATAATATATTAAAAAATAAAAAAATGTAATAACCTTATTTATATAAAATAATAAATACATTACTTAATTAAATTATGCACCTAAAACTAATTTAAATATAAATTTAAAATATTTTTCATTAGTTTAATTATCTTAATTAATATTATTTATTTTGTTAGACATGTAAACACTAAACTCGCTAAGCTAACCAAAGTTAATTGTAAAGAATAAAAATAAACAGTAAAAAATGTCAAAAATCTAAATATAACTAAAAAGATTGTAAGAACTAAAATTAGATAAAGTCATAATTTTTTAGAGACTTAAAATATATTGAAGCCTTTATTTAAAATCAGGTGAGCCTAGGACATTATTAGTGTCCTTGAATGTATGCAAAATCATGTTATCCATTAAAACAATCAAGTTTTTGCTGTATATGGGTAAAATATTTAAGTTTTTAAAAGAAATTAATTTTCTATTAAGATTTTAAATTAAGTATTAATGCACCGCATTCAATTTGCAACTTAGAGAAAGATTTAATTACTTTACCAATTAATTTATAAACCAAATCTTCTTTTTTTTTTGGTGTAAAAATGTTAAACATATTTTACCAATCGAAATATAAACTATTTCTTTTAATAACTATAAGATTAATTATTAAATTTAAATATATAAGTTAAGTTTTTAGTTTGATGTTTTTATTAGTCTCTCTATAAATTTTTTAGCATTATTCGCCCTTCCTTTATTTAGCATCAGCGCTTGTATAAGTTCCTAATATTAAATTGAGATTAAGTGGAGATGTGTTCATCATAGGAACATGTCAATCTTACAATAAAAATTTGTTGTGTGACACCACATTCATGTGGTAGTCACATAGATGTTGAGGTAATCATATGAGAAAGTTTTATACATATTAATATGAGAAATTAACATATTTACAAATAATAAATAAGAAAATTATATATTATAAAATTCAAAACGAGAATTTTGTATATTTATAGAGATTAAAACAAGAAACTCATATTTATATTGGTCAAAAACTTATTTAATTCTTAGATTAATTATCAATTAGTTTACTCAGGCTTAAAAATTATAATATATATTATTTTAGAATTGTAAGTGAAAAATAAAAATAATGATTAAAAATAAAAATTAATTATCGATTAATTTCTTTTTACCATCAAACCTTTCCTTTATTAAAGTAACTTTTGCTCTATGATTTTTTTTTTCACACTCCTTCTCAATAATTAGGATCTTTGTTCTAAGTTTTGATCATTTAGCAACTAATTGAAATGAATGGTGGAACCATACAATGTTACAATTTTTCATAAATTTTTATAGACAATAAGTAATTTTAACATTTTGTTTTATAAAAAATAGGTAAATGTTATGATCTATTAATTAGATGATATTCAAGTTCATTAACAATTTAATTAATTGTTGATAGACTTTATACACCTAATTCTAATAGACAATTACTACTTTTATCTCCATATTTTACACATGTATTTTTCTTTTAATTATTCTTTTTTACCAAACTACCCTCTCAAGCATCCCTCATCTCTTTTCTTATTCCCTTTAGTGTGCTTTACTACCGTGGGTGCATCCTCAACACCAATAGAAGGTTGAGCCTCATGCTAGCTCACTCGATGGCATGGAAGTTTTTGATGGAGCTGTGGTGGTGGTTTGATCGATGAAGTATGTAGTTGGATGTGATAAGAGGGTTAATCCAACTTACATAAATCGTACAGTTCTTTATTAACAAGAAATTACATAATACATGTAGGATTAATTCAGTTTTCTCTTATTAATATGATACTTTTTTGTTAAATGAAAAAAATAAAAAGAAGAGGCTGTAAAATGATAATTCTAAACTTTTTGGTTAGATGTTGAATTATATGTTTTGTGTGGAGCAAAATAGAAAATGAGAGGAAAAAAAGTGAAAACAATAAATTTATAATACATGATGAATTGCGATTGAATTGTTTTTATATAATCTTTGCTCTTATTAAAATATTTATAATTATTATTCTAAAATAATATTTCTTTCTTATTTTTTACATTGTAATATATTTTTAAATTTAAATAAACTAATTAATAATTATTCTAAGAATTAAATAAAATTTTATTTTTTAGACATACTATTGCATTTTAATTCTTATAAATACGTGATATTTTTATTTAAGTTTCTAAAAATATGTAATATTTTTATTTTTATTCTTATAAATATAATTTTTTATTTTAATTTTTACAATTTTTTTTCCGGTGAGTGTCACGTCATATAAGAGATGCACACAGTAGGAGTGAATGACGTATACCTCTATTGAATATGCCATTACTTAATGACTAGATGGGCTAACAACAAATAAATAAACAAGGAAAGTGCTTAAATTTTTTTACAAAGACTAAAATAGAAATATCGTATATTTACAATGACTAAAAATTGAATTAATCCTAAATTTTTTTCATCTACTAAAATATGAATATCTGAATAATCAAATAAAATTAAAAAGAAAATAAAACAATTTTATTATATTAAAACAGACAATGCTTATGGTGAATGCATGGTTCACTGCTGGGGTGGGGTGGCTTTGCATCTAATGCAGATTGTTTTATTGGCCAACAAGGATCTAAGATTAACATAACAACAATGTTATGGGTAGGCTGATGCTTAGTTTTATTTTTTCATTGAGAGTATGCAGTCATGGAAGGAAACATTGATAACAGGGAACCAAAACCAAGAGAGGTTACTAAAACTAGGAATACCACATCTGGTCATCAGAACTTAAGGGGAAGAGTATAGCCTCTAACTGTTAATTTTGCATTGCAAAACCTCCTTCCCAGGAGAACCACAGAAAGTGAATAACCTGTTGTTATCTTGATCATGTAGTTTTCATTCTTTTGTAACAAATCTGAAATAGAACTTTATTTAAATAAGTTTATAGAAAAGTACTTTTAAGTAGAGTCTGATAAATGAGTTTAGTCATGCGGATCACCTGCTTAGTTCTCAACTTTCATAATATACCGACTATATTTTTTTTTTAGACTATATAAACGAATTATACTATACTTTTTAGTATAATTTGTTTAGTCCGAAGGTTAAACAAATTTATTTACGAGTTTTTGTAAGTTTTTTATACCTAATTTTAAAAAGTAAACAGCGATATGATTAAATATAGGTCTATGTGTTTAGTAAAATTAAAATAAATAATAAATAAATAAATTAAATATTTTTTATATAATTATAATATTTTAATTTAGTATTGATTAAGTAAAAATGTTGTAATTTGTTTTGAGATTAAAAATGAGTTAAATTTTAGATTCTAATTTTTTTTTTTAAATTTTTAAATGTGGATTGATCCGTTTAATCTGTGGGTTAAGTGATGTAATTACGAGTTTATTAAAATAGAACCCGTTAAAAATTGTGGATTTTGTGGTTTCGAAGTTTTGTGATGTTTGTTTAACTCAATTTTTAAAATAAGAAAATAAAAAAATAAATTTCTTTAAAAAATAAAATTAATTTATATATAAATTAAAATTTATTTATTAACAAAATTATATAAGAGAACGCCAATAAGATAGGTTATTTTAACTTATAAAAAAACTTATTTTTTTAAATAATATTTTTAAATAAATTTAGTTAAATAAACTCTAAGCAGTGTGTGTGAGTTATGATAAATACTCTAGTGCCTGAATTTGATCTTACATATAAAAAAAAAGTTACAAGAGTTGATTGGTTTTGATTGTTATTTTGTCCATTATGTGGCAATGACAATGACACTGTTATTGAATATTATGTTATGTTATTAATCTTGTTGTGTATCATTGCTAGATGATGCTACACCTCTTCTCATTGGGACATTGGCCAACACCTTAGCTATTAAGGTATGTATCATTGCTATCATACTTTCAATCTCTGCTGTTATGGTAGTGGATTGACTGTGTAGTTGATGGCTATTGATGCAATATGATAGAATAATGGTTAATGATCATTATGTAGAACTGGGAGACCAGAATTGCCTTTTTGCATTTATACTTCTGATTACAAATTCTGACTATGCACTGGTCTAATATCTATTTATTGTTTTCAATTAAAGCTTTTCTACTCTAATTTTTTACCCATTTCACTTTTAAATGCCCTTTTCCATTATGATATAATTTGGATGGCTGGCATTATAGATATTTTCTTGAATCTGAATTGATCGTCTCTGTTAGTAATTTAGTGATTAGGGGCGGCAAGTGGAGAGTGTTTGAAACTATGCCTGGTTTACATGATGACAAAAGCAAAGTATTATCCATTATGTTGTATTCATTACGATGCTCATTATGTGCATTATGGTTGATGATAAAATTGGATGCAATTGATTTTGTTTTCAGCGTTATTGTTATAGTAGTAATTTCTTTCTTCTGCCGCATTGCATTAGTTTTAGCTTAAACTTCTCTTGTTATAACCTTAAAAGTATTTTTAATCAGTTTAAACTATTCAAATGTCAATTTAAGATATCAGACTGTGTTAATATGATATGAATCAATCTTGTTAATTTCTTGACCGAGAGACTGAAAAGTTTAAGTTTGCTAATAGACTTGTGGGCTATGGCATTTGTAGAATATTCTCAGTTGGCGAGTTGCCCAATTTTTATTTGGACGCATTGTTGTGTGTCTATTTTAAGTATCATTGGTTTATAATAATTTTTTTCATATTATTTATTCAATTAAACTAAACTTTTTACTAAAAGTAATAATAGTATATACGTAGAAATCATAGACCTTTTCATTATTGAGAGATTGATTTGAGAAAAAAATTTAGATTGATGATAAGTGTCAATTTTTCGTATATTTATTTGTGTCTTTTAGGCTTTATTATTATGGAAATTAGCAACTATTTTCT
>JAMLFT010005297.1:0-17815 GCA_026544285.1 Pachyrhizus erosus | reverse complement strand
AATTATTATAAATTTATTTTATTAATTTATTTCAAACCTTAAATATTTTTTAGGTTAAAATCATAAAACATTAAATCTCATAAAAAATATACAACATAGGTAATATATTTTGTTTCTAAATCAATCAATATTTTTCATAAAGTATAAAAAAAATATATGAACAAACTAATATTTGGTCTCTTTGAATAAGAAATTTGTTACATCATCAATAACTTTGTGTTGTGCATCTCAATCATATTCTATATATTTTAATTCATACTCATACTTAAGTGGTGCATTGAAATTAGAATTCTCTATAATAATTATACTATTACTATAAATTGTTCTTAAGAAAATATAAACTCTACAATTTACACAAAAACATTCCAAAAAAATAATGATATAAGAAAATATAGGGATGAATCAATGGGTATTAGAATAATGATAGTATAAATAGAATATATGAAAATTTAAATGAAGAAACATAGATCCTACAATTTGCAAAAAAAAAGAAAAAAAGAAAGGAAACATTGAAGATATTATAGAAATAATTAAAATAGATTATTTTAAATTAATATAAAGATAAATAAGAAAATATTAATATTTCAACTTTGGGTAACAAATTATTTGTTCTAATTTTTTTATATTTAGATGTTTATTATTTATACATAAATAATAATTCAGATTATATTATTTTTGTCATTTTCTTTATGGGTTATATTATTGACGGAATTATAAAATTTAATTAAAAACTAAAAATTTAAATTAAAAATATTTTTGTTTATAGGTTGAATTGTAACATTTATATATTGATAACATTGATTGATAATTGTTTTTATTTATATTTAACCATAATTTCTGTTTATATTTAATTACACAAACTAATGATATTATATTTAATTATAATTTCAATATTACAAGTATATTAATTTAAGTAATAAAAGATTACTTACCTTAACATTCACCTAACCTGCAAAGCCAGAGAGAATCTTAATTAAGAGGAATGTTGGCAATAAATTCTTTAATCCGATTTTAACATTTTTTTAAATTTTTTTGTGAAATTCTGTGGGCCACTAAATGTTGCAAGTTTCACTAAAATTTATAAAGATATGCATAACGTATTTTTACCAAATAATAGTGTGGCAGAGTATGTTTGTTTTCTTCTCTTAAGAAATCACCTTAAAAACTTGCAATGGGGGGTTTCCAAAAACATGGTGGTTTTCTTTTTTACTTTTTCCTAAAAATGATATAAACCAACTTTGTTATTTATCCTGAAAAGCAGGGAAAGTTCAGAACTATCCCCAAATGACTAATATTCACATGAACCAATTGAACTATCTACTTTCTTTAAAATCTTTCACTGTGAGTCGTAATTATTTTTTCTTTTATATTATTTTTAAAGATACTAGCTACTAAATTTAATATATTGAATGAAGAAAGATGAAGTTATTCTTTTGAATAAAGTTTTTAGAATTATATTTTATTTTTATAATTTATTTTTTAAAATATAATATTTTTTATAATTAATTAATCTTAATAATTATATTTTAAAAAATAAATAATAAAAATAAAATATAATTCTAAATAAATTATTTTTAGAATAATTTAATTTCTTATCGTATTATAAACCTATTTTCATTTATACGCTTCTCAAGGAGTTAGGTTGGACACAAACACAATTAAAGAAGTTTAAGGTATTGGTTAATAAATATAAAGAGAAAAAATTTAAATATTTAACGTTCTTTGTACACTTTTAACCAAACTTTGTTTTTTTAATGATGGCATACGAATTCTAATTTGTAACAAAAACTTTTGGAGTCATAGCTCAATTAATTAAATATTAAAGTAATTTACTTAATAATCTACTTACATTAGTCAAATATTATAATATAGATATTACTGGTCAATAACCAGTAGATTATTGATAAGCATTCAATAATTTACCTACATTAACCAATAAATTTTTTATTTTATTATATAATATTTTAAAAAATAAATAATATTTTATTTCAATATATTCCACTATATCATAAGAAGTTAAAGATAAATATAAATATAATTAAATTTAATTTTTATTGTTGTCATTATACATACTATACACATCAATTTAAATATAATTATAGTATCCATGACATGTTGAAGAGATTCATAAAATTTAATTCAAAGAATTATTACATTACAAATAATTTTATCAAACACAATAATCAACATAAAAATTTTATGTAAAATAAGTCTATTATTATTCACTTACAATTGATTATATATAATAAATTTATTAATTTTTATAAAAATTATTTTAAAAATTATATCGATAATGATTTTTAATTAATTAATAATACAAATTATTTTACATTAATAGCTCATAGTCATTAATCTCAAATTTTATTTTGTTAAAAGTATAAACCATTTGTTTATTTTACTAGTCAAAATTACCAGTTATAACCATCTTAACTTAATTTTCAAGATTTAATATTAATCTAATTAACTTTCTTTGCTAGCTAGCTCTATTTTTGAATATCTAATTATGATAACGGATTAATACATCTTAGTTACATTGTTATCTATTTTTGTTTATAGATGCCAAGTAAGTTTTATTAAAAATAATTCTACTCAAATTAGATACTAAAAATTAAACTTGAACAATTTCACAAATGCTTATCTACATACATGTTCCGTAGTTATGAATGTATATTTTTGATTGGTTATTACTGAGCGCATACTAATCATTTTTCGTCTTCAGCCACAACCTTGAATAAGGTCTATTCAAGTGTTATCTTAAAATTAATTGCAATCTTTTATCAAAACTGAAGAAAAAGGGTGTTTCTTTAAGACAATTGAAATTGAGAATGAAATAATAAGGATATTTTAGGAAAAATAATAAAAATAAAGATAAAAGAAAGTATATTTATGAATTTAATAAGAAATATTTAAGAAATGCCTTTGGTGGGGGGAGTCATCAGGCATCCAATTTTTTCTTTTTGGTACGCATGTGTAGCCCATTACGTAGTGCTTTTGTTTTTTTATTGCTTAAAATGATCTTTTAACTAAAATCAAAAGAAAACCAAAGAGTAAAGATAGAGCCCCAAAAAAATATATTAAAAAAAGGTAAAGAAAACAAAAGAAAGAAGGAGAGAGCAAGGGAGAAAAAAGTCACATTAATACTTAAATAATGAAAAACTTGAAAATGATATTTTGTATAGTAAATACCCCCAACATTACTAAGAAACATGAATACATATGAAAATGAAATCAATTTGGCCTATTGGGGAATCTCTCTTGTAAAGAAAGATGAAAGTCATGATAACATTATTAGAAAAACATCATAAAAGTCCACACAACCTTGAGCCACAAAGAGTCCACAATCCAACCATATATAACCATACCCTTCACATAAAGTCAAGTGATATAGATATATAATATGTACACAACATGTCGTCAATGAAAAATCATTTTTCCAAACCAAATTAATTAATTAAGCGGGCGAACGGCCTCCGCCACAGCTCTCTTCGGTCTCACCGTATCCGCCGCAGCCACAGCCACCACTGCTTCTAGAGTCTACTTCTATCCTATCAAGAGAAATCTTACCAACATTTTTTTTTTTTAACACATTCTTTAAATCATATTGTTTATTATTAGTTAAAATTTATTAAAAATTACAAATTTCATTTATAATTTTTAATAAATTTTAATAAATAATAAAAAATATATATAAAAAATGTATTAAAAAAAAAATGTTGTTTATGAAATCCTCACCCTACTAAAATAAAAGTATAAAGAAGGCATCATTTTAGAAAATAATGTCTTCTTAATTTGTTTTTGTTTTTGTTTTTGTATCTTTCCATGATCTAAGTAGGTATACTAGTATGATATTATATTAGTATTAAATAAAGAAGTAGCATCACCACATTGAATCACCATAGGTGGTCTGGTCCACCACCATGTCAATGTCAAAAATAGGCTTGGCTTGTGATAGAGAGCCACTACTGGTTGGGCTAGTGGGGCTGTAGAGTGATGCAGTTTGGCGCACCCTAAGGTGCACAGCTTCAGCCTGGGCCACAGCCAATTGGGTCTGCAACACATCAATCTGTTGCTGAAGAGATGAAATGGCCCCTACACAGCCATAAACAGGGTCCCTCACTCTTGCATTTGCTTCATACACCATGCTGCTCACTGCATCTCCTCTTTGATGCTCTGGTAAGTCCTATAATCAAGTCAAGTAATCACTAAAATATTAAGTTAAACATTTTTAATATTAAAAGATTATAATAACTTTTACATCTTACTCAATTATTCAATTAAACCCTCTTCATTAAAGAGGATCTTTTATTATAATTTTCTTGAGAGACTATTACTCCTTTAGTATAATAGGAGTTTGATTTCTTTGTAGTGTAAAAATATATTATCTACTAATAAAAAATTATAATAAGCATAATTTGTAAAATAATTATTTGAAAGTCAATAAACATGGTAAAGAGACACTAATTTATTTTTATATTATGAGTGCATAAAGTATTTACTTTTATACTAATTAAAGCATTAATGAATAAAAAGTTTTCTTAAAAATTAAAATAAAAATATACTGATAACATTAATGTCACTTTCTTCAGTTATTTTTATAATATTAGTATTATTTTTTTTCATTGTAATATTTAATACTTTTATTTTTTTTTCCTTTCCTTTATTTCCCTTCTCCATATTAGATTACCTATTATATGTTTTCTTTTTCATCTTCAATTCTCTCTCTTTATATATATATATATTCTTTTAGAAGTTGGTCTTGTTTTTTTTAAGATACTCTTTAAATTATCTATTGTATTAAAATATGTCCTTAATTACTTAATTTTTTTTCCAAAAATAAAAAATAATATAATAAATTCAAGGAAAGATCACTGCCCAACTCTGTCTCTTTCATTTATTTATAAAATATAAAAAGTCGTTATTAAAGTGAAGAGACATGGAAAAAGATTAACAGAACAAGGCTCTTAAAAATTTAAAAGTAGCTTTTTAAAATTTATATAAATTATTAATAAATTTAATGTCACTGATTAAATTAACTAATTTCTTTATCTACTTATATAAGATTAAAGAATAGAGATGGTATATACTACATAATAAAAAATGTGTTAAATTTTTTAACCATTATTTTAAACTGACAGTTAGTAATATTATTTTACTAATAAAATATATATATATATATTAAAGAGTGCCTTAACTTAAAATATTGCATGTCGACAGCGATATAAGTAATTTTATTCTACCTTTGATTAAAAAAATTGACTGTCAAAAACAGCTCCACGTGGTACAGAAGCAGATGTTACTTCAATCACTTCTTTTTTTCTGTTTTTTTGACAATAGAAGGTGAAGAGGGGTTTGGATACTTAAATGTGGTTTCACACAATCACGTTGCTTGTTAAGTTGCACTTTGTGCCTGACCCTGACTTTTGGTGCCAAAACCACGTTTAGAAGCTCCCATTGGGTCGCCCAAGATACGATGTAGAAAGAGATCGATACAATTTAACTTCTCAAAAAATAAAATAAATATAATGCTATAATCAACTTTTTTAAATAATTTTTTTTTCATTTGTCTTGTTCTTTTACATTTTGTACGAAACACATGGCAGACCAAAAGATGAGACTGACCTAATATTGAAATATGAAGGAATGGAAAAGCAGACAAAGAGATTAGGACGTAAGATGTGAGGTTTGAGGGCGCCGAATGCCTAATCTTCTCCACCTTTTCTAATTTTTCAAGGGCTACTTAGAAAATATCAAACCTTCTATTAAATTTTTTTTCAAAATCACTTGTCTCAATGGTTTTTTTGTTTTTGTTTTTTTTTTTAAAATTGACATTTCTTGATATGTATTTTTTTATTTACAAAAATCAGATATCAAACCTTCTAATCACATATTTAACAAACAAAATTATCTATTAAACTATATTATATCACTCAAAAATTTAAATTCATACATAAAGATGTATAAATAATTCTATATTAAATCTTAAAATTTAATTAAAGTGCACTAGTATTTAAACTTTGTTTTAATTATAGATTTTGACGCATAAGAAATTTTTTCTATTTTTGTAATAGTTAAAAGTCATATATAAGATGACTTCTAGTTGATGTATTATATTATGAACCAACTATTTTAAAATTTTGAATTGTTAAATGAAACAAAAATTTAATACGTTGAGAGTGTAAACTTTTCTATCCTGTTATTTAATTATAAACATTTATAATAATGATTTTAAAAATTATATTAAAAAATGTTTTGTTGATTCATAGCTTTTGCTTTGACATTATGCCTATTAAACTTAATTTTTTTATATTGCATTATAAACATAGCCTTCGATTACCCCCCAAAAATGTCTAATCACTTGTTAAAAAATATTAAATCCAGAAATAGTGCCACGGCGTGAATATGCATTCTTAAATATCATTCAAATTAGTTTAACATAGATTTGTCTTTTCCAAATAATTTTATCATTTTCTTCAAAGTGCCTCAAAATTTGAGAAGGAATATCGGTTATCGGGTGTCATTCCATGCTTATAAAGTGTTTTTTTTTTTTTTCTTTGGTGAAAATTATAAAGTTTTTTCTACGTGCACATATACATATAAATTCATATGAAACTGGTTGAAGATAGAGAAACATATCATATACAAATTGGTTACCGTATATGATTTGGATTAGTTTAAAGTTAAAAAAAAGAAGATAAAGTTGAGATTTGCAGTATTAAAGAAAAAAAGGAAATTGAAAACGAAGCATGTTAAGCCTTAATGTGATGAAGATTCACTTTAGGGTCAAGGAAAGCGTCGCCCTAGTCTGCAAGGTTGTTGATCTCTTGTTTTTATACCCAATAAATTCGTTAAGAAAGTGACTTCTCAATGTGCAGTCATTAACAGCTTAACAAATTATTTATATAAAGAATAATATATATTAATTTTCTCACTTATATTTTGTACAGTCACAATAACAGCATAACATAAATCTCAGGAAAATTAGGCTTTCCAACCGTATCCATATTTGTTGTTTTTGAAAATAAAATGAAAATGTTTTAATCCATAGGATATATGTGAACTTAGGGTTATTTGATATGAGCAGTAAATTAAGTATGATATAATGTTTTTATGAAATTAAAATTAATCTTATCTAATAAGAAGAATGCAAAAAAAGAGAGGAATGAACCTGAAGCATCTTGTTGACATTGCTGGCACCAAAGACTTTGTGCACATTTGCAAACTTCTGGGGCTCATCAGCAGGAAAATAAGGAGCAAAAACACAATCCCGAGCACACCTTCTCCTAAGGAGCTTGCATGCAGCACAGGGTGAGGCTGCACTCTGCTTCCTACCACCATCTTTCATGGATCCTGAAATTAATTAATTAATTATGTGTTTCCCTTCTTCTAAGTATAGGACACAAGAAGAATGGTAGTAGAAGAAGAAGAAGAAGGAGGGTTTATAGCTGAAAATAAAGTGAAGAAAAGTGAAAGGAAAAAAAAATGAGAAAAGATAGTGAGGGCGTGTGCGTGGTGTGGTGGGGGATAGGGAATGGATCTATGGAGGTGGAAGAGTGGCCTGCATTATATAATTAAGGAAAAGAGCAAAAGGAAGAGCAAGTCCATGTACAATTCATGTGGGTCCAACTCATAAATTAAACACCCTTAAAGATTTTGATCGACAAACATTTCCATTGATGTGACTCAGAATTTATATTGACAATGAGTAGGTCTTTTTTAGGGTTTTTATGTAATTTCAAAAATAGTTAATATAATTTATTAAATAATTATTTTATTTTATTTTAAAATATATTTATTATTTTTCTATTGATTCAAGATTAAAAAACTTTCTATTAAATTTAAGTACATTAAAACTATAAAAAATAATTGATGTTCGAAAAAAAAACATAAATATGATGAAAATTATGTTAAAAATTAAATTTAATATTAAATTTATTTTTGATTGTTTGTAAACTTATTTTTTACATAATTTTCATGATATTTATTATTCTTTTGGTTTGAATATCAGTTTAATTTTATAATTTTCATATAAGTAAATTTACTAGGATAAATTTTATGTTTTGCATTAGTAAAAAATTTAACAATCATATCTCAAAATAAAATAAAATAAAAATTATTATTTTAAAAGGATTGTTTTGATTCACTTTATAAATATAAAAGATTAAATTAAACTTGTTAAAATATAAGGGACTAAATTAAATATAATAAAAATATAAAGGATTGAAAAAATATTTTAACTTTTATTATTTATATTTTGATTAATCATAAAAAATTACTAGATTTAATTAAAATATTATTTTAATTTTTTTTATACAATATTACAATAAATTTTTACAATAACAAATTTATATAGTTCTAAATTAGTAGTATACTTTCAATATGACAAATACTAAAACTTAATGTATTGATATAGTTACACCTCAATAACTATATCTTAAGCTATCATAAAAGGAGCTAGGGGTTGATTATAATAAAAAAAAATATAGGTTTATTAATTTAATTTCCAAAAATTTTATTTTTTAATAAATTTATTTTTTATTTTATTTTATGTGTATGTATTTGATTTCAGAAAAAAAGAGATAAAAGATATAGGTTTATTAACTAGATTTTCATTTTTTGTGTGTGTTTAAAATACTTGTACTTGAACTCATCCCTATCATTTTGAGGATAATTACTTATACTTGTACCTTTATTCATTAAGCAAGTAATTACTTTATATATGATGGATAATTTTTACAAGTATATATTAAATATATTAACTATTTTTATTTCTAATATTAATTATAGAATTATTAATGGTAATTATTTTCTATAAAATTGATTTTTATTACATCATTTGTGTTGGATTTGGAAAAATCTATAGAAAACATATTTACCCTTTTTTAAAAATATATAATATACAATAATTAAAAATATTTAGGGTCTCTAAAAATAAGAAATTTTTATTTTTAATACTATTAAATTTAAAACATGATTTTTTCATTCTCCTTTTAAAATATATTACTTGTGGTCCTCATGGTTAACTTTGTTAAGTTGAATAGTATTAATGTGTACTAACACCGATACATAAAATGTTACCACATTTGAAACTAATATAACGCTTTTCTCTCTTCTCATTAATTATTTTTTAACGTATAATTGAACTATGCAAATAATAAACCAACCAATTATGAAAATGGTATTTTCTTGAAACTTGGAAGCAATGTAATGGCAACTAAGAAAGGCAAAACTATAGGCATAAACATCAAGGCCATCTACAACTACATCTGTGTGTGATAAAAGAATAATTCTAAATCCTCCTACGACATCTTTGATGTGTTCAAAACAGTTCACTAAAAGAAAGCGTATTCTACACAGTAGTAACCGTGGACCTAAGTTTGAACATCAAACCTAAAAGACTAAAGACAGTTCCTAAATAACCTAGTTTATAGTAAATAAAACAAATTATAAAAATTGTCAATTTATAAGGTTGATATTCCTAAACATGCTAAGAAAATAAAATTAAAACAAGTGACAAACAACAAATAAAATTCAATTTGGGACCTAAGGTTGTGACTTCACAAGAATCATAATTTTTCTAATTGTTATTAAACAAGTTCTTAAGTTACTACTAGAGTCGATAATATCCTAATTTATCATTAAACCTTGATCAAGAATTAATAAGTATTTTCTCTCCTAATTCTTCCTGTAGTTGTTCATATAAGTTTGAATTAAGGTAAAAGGTTGAAATTCTTAAAGATTGATTAATGGTTATTAATTTGATTAGAAATTAGTAAAATGAGTTTGGTCATACACGCAATAATGGTTTGTTTGTTTTACAAATTTGTTTTTTGAAAGCAAGGAGGTTCTACCTTTCAAAATCTCATCTTGCCTCGATAATCTAAGGAACCTCTCTATAGGTTGTACAACTGTTATAAGTTGGGGGTGCAACTTAAACAAGATAAAAAAAAACAAGGAGTTATACCTTAATGTTACTAAGGGCACATCATTTTCTAATAAAAGACACTTCTTTTCATGAAAACCTTTCCTTTTCCTTGAGATTAAGGGAGATGTTCTATTTTCTTTAATATAAGGAAGATTGTTGCTTTTCTTTGAACTTCAAGGAATATCCCTATTCTTACTAAGGAGACATCCTTTTTAGAATCTTAAATATCTTATTATGTAGAGTTTATCATGTTTCAACACAACTTCAAGCAAATGCAACAATCATATAAACATTATTACATAGAAGGGAAGTCTTTAACCTTTATTTGGTCCTAAAGGGGTACTATCCTCTTTCCCCATTGAAAACTTAATAATCACATATTATCCTTAGCCAATCATTAGAAACATAAAAAAAAACATCAATCATGTGTATGGAAATAAGTTAAACATACTATGTACATCATGACCATGTTGTGCTTAACACATAGGTCTTTTATGCTTAGCATGCTAGTTTAGGGGCTCTAAACTTGCTCTCTAGATGTACTTATGCTTAGTGTAACCTTGGTATGCTTAACATGTAGGTTTTTCGAGATGGTGCACTTAACATGCTCATCCGTGCTTAATGTGTTAGTGTAAAGGTTTTAAACTTACTCTCTAAAGGTCCACGTGTTTAGCACATAAAGGATGTGCTTAACATGAATGACCTTTGCACTTAGTATAGTTGACTCATGCTTAGTGCGACTTATTAAACCTAAACCCAAAATTTCATCATGTTGAGCACAAATTCAACATGCTTAACATAAATTTATGACCTACAAATCATAAGGCTTGCAAATTTTCATTTCCAAGGGCCATCTATGGCCTCTAAGCAATCCCATGCAAACATACCAATCGATTTTTAATAACTTGTATTGTATTTCTAACTAATTAATTTATGTAATAAACTCCATAATAAAGGCATAATAATTGAAACCATTAAACTCAAACATAAGGCATAAAGAGGAAAGGGGAAGAATCATGTAGTCCAAGGAGTATAGGAGGACAAACAGTAAACACACACCTTTGGAACATGCAAAAATGACCTTTGGGCATTGGGTAACTTCAAATCTAGATTTTGTCTTCCTCTTCTTTTCTTTTCTCTCTCACTCTTCCTTCCCCTTTTTATTTAAACTATGTGCGTAGAAAAGTGGGAGAGCTTTGGTAGGCCTTAACCCATTTGAGTCTCAAAGTCTCATATAGGTCTCGTTATTCCATTCTTATGGAGTCATATAACAAGGGCAACTATAGTTAATAAAGCCTAAGACATCATTAACCATTTAGCATGATCCTATCCTATTTATATTGTCCATAAATGGAGATGTTACGATAGACATAGTTTTTTAATTTTTTTTTCACAATGACACAAATGACTATATGCAAAATGTAAAAGCAATATTTTTTTCAAAAAAAATAGTTCTAATAAATAAGCCATAGGGCATGATGTAATTTATACGTATTATTTTTAAAAATTAAAGTAATTTTTTTACATCCTTTAATATCTAATGATAAATATTGAAGTTTTTGTAATTAAAAATTAAAAAAATTATTTTAATTTTTAACTTTTTCACCAATTGCTAATTAATTATTATATTTCAAAATTTTCTATTTAAATAATTGAATAATAAAAAATTTCACATTTTCAAAGATGATCATGCTATTTTTTAAATTATTAGGTCAATGTAATTTTTTGATTAAAATAAAATTTTCCAAATATTTAATTTAGCATAAATTTTGATTTTTTTATTCTAACACTTACAATAATTTTCAAATAATTAATTAAATATTTCTTCAAAGGTTGATCATATTAAGAATAATACTGACTTTTGCTTTATAATTTTAATATTTAAAATTAAAATTATAAAAAATTTCAAGACAAAATCAACTTTAGAATTGAACGTTCAAGGGTGGAATAGAGAACAAATTATTGAGGAAAATGAAAAATAGGAAAAAATCTCAAACTAATATTTCATACAAGCACTCAAAAATTCAATAGAGTAAATAAAAAAAACATTCTAAAAAACATAGGGGCATTTAGTTTTATCATCAAAACTCATAACAAAGCAAAATTCTTAAAATAATCTAATTAACATTTTCACTTTTAAATAGAAAATTTCCCTTCCCTATATGATCGTAAAAAAGACATAAATAATTACTAAAACATGAAATAAAAATCTAATTAAGAACAATATTCCTTATGGTTAATATAAGTGAAGCTAGAACAAAAAAAAAAAGATAACATAAGAAAAAAAATCATATTTATATCTATTTTTAGTCTAATCTCAACACCACGGGAAGGAGATGGTATTGTGACACACAATATTGAAAATGGTATACTTAGGTGTTCACGAGTCCTCAAGGTGATGCACTAAGGTGTAGAGACAAGAGAGAGAACCTACAAACAAAGAGAAAGACGTCAATGTTGCCTATAGTGGTAATGATGAAACAATAATGAGAAAAAAAGAGATGTAGCGATGACAGATAAAAGGAATGATTCACGATAACATAAAAATGGAGAAAAAGGATAATTGTTTTGATTTAAGGTTTAATGGCTAAAAAACATTTGTTAGCTAATTACTAAACAATCCACTGATTACAAATTTAGTCGTTAAATAACTACCTCCATACAACACATTTTAGTCATTGACAATAATTTGGTTGCTAAATGAAGCACAAATAGTATGCGATTTAGTCATTAGTTATGTTTTAGATCCTAAATGGCTCAACATTCAATAGTAAAATGATTGAAATGTAGTCAAGTGATAAACTCTTATTTGGATATAATTATTGACGAAAATTATTGCACCATTTGTTTAATTATCACATTTTAATTGCTTGATTATATTGAAAAGAGTGTTATTTTGATACAAGTAAGACAACACTTGAAAATAATTGAAAAGATGTCAAAAAGGACAAAAATTGAGAATCAAAACATAAAACATGATCGTGCTTAATTTTATGCACAAAAGTGCTTTGACAAGAGTCTTTCACTTTGGAAAAGAAGCACAATCATGCTTAATCAAGGTCCCATGAAGACTTGTAGCAGGCACCGAAGCACAATTGTGCATGTCTTAAAGCATGATTGTTTTCCTTATTATTTTTTTATAATTTTTATATGATTTTATACTTTCACAACCTACATCTAGCTAAATCTTTTAAGCTAGGGTTACAATATAGGATATATCTGTGAATCCTAATTCTCTTATTTCAATAAAATCATTATTTATTCACTTAATTAAATTATTGTATTATTTATCATTTTTATTTGAGTCAAATCAGCCCAAACTTAATTGATTAATTGAATATAATCAACTGACATGAATAAACTAGTAACTAAAACCTCTAATCAAATTAACTCCATTAATTTACCTGTTGCACTTAATTCTTGTCTTAAATTAGACTTTAAATTAACAATTAGGAAATAAAATAAGAAAAAGACTTCCAAAGTATAACTAAAATTGTTAGTCAATTTTGAGATACAAGATTAGTAATTGAAGGAATAATTAGGATTTAATTGAAATAGAAATTAGAGGAAATCACAACCCTAGGGCTTTTAATATATTAAACTTGTGAGATTTTTATTTGTTTGTCTTTTCTATAATTTATGATTGTTACAATTCAATCATTTTTAAATTGTGATACTATATTTTGCATTACTTTAATTATTTGAGAACCACAATTTGACTTTAGGATACACTATTCAAACTTTAGGTTCGTTGTTATTGATGCATATGGTACGATTTTCCTTTAGCACATTTCATATGCGTCAAGTTTTTGGAGTTGTTGTTGAGGACTAGTTGCACAATTCTAAATAATTTAATTTATGGAGTATCAGGTTTTATTACTTTTCTCTATTTCTCATCTTAATTCTTTTTTTCTTTTCTTTTTGTTTAATTGTCACTTTTCATTCCTATTCCTTTATCTTGTTTTTCTTACTCCACTAATTGTTTGCTAGTGTATGCTAACACATACTTAGTAGTATGATATGCATTGTAACATGATATTGAAAGGGCTACTAGTAGGAATAAGTCTAAAAAATGTGTAAGAGAAAAAATGACTGCAATAGAAAGAGAAAAAAAAATGTAGCTACAACAAGAGCAAGAAACAAGAATGAAGAAAAGGAGTTGGAAGAGAAAACACTCCAAGAGTATTTCACCCCAACCTTTAGGATAGCTAGCAACATTCAACTCCTCAACTTGGGTGAAGTCAATTTTGAGGTATAGTCTAGGTTGCACTAAATGATAAAGAGCAATCAATTCAATAGGCTAGTCACTAAGAACCTTATCATACATTTGAAGAGATTTCTAAGGATCATAGACACGGTCAAATATCCACATGTCCCATAAGTTGTTATTACACTTATTGTTTTCCAATTCTCTTTGAACATAGTTAACAATTAATTGATTATGTAACTAAATATTATTTTTGTGGCCAAATGTATCAATTACTAAATCAATAATTAAATCATTATTAGTAAGTGAAAGTTGATTAGTCATAAAACTAGTTGCAATAAGTGATGAATGATATTTGGTCACTAAATTAGTCGTATTTATACTTTTTTTTAGCTTAAATATATTTGAAACAGCTAGCAACATCCTACATCAAGAAGTAGGGATATGTCTTTTTTTTCCGATGTGTAAACCTTCTATTGAAGCATAGTTGTGCATAAAATTAATCATGGTCATACTTTATGCTCTAATTTTTTTTTTTATGTCTTTTTAATTTCTTTCAAGCTTCATCCTACCTGCATCAAAATAATACTCTTTTTAGTAAAATTTAGCAATTAAAATACAATAATTAAGTAAATCCTATCAATAATTATATCCAAATAAGAGTTTATCATTGAACAGTTACGTGAGTGGTAAATTTTTTTATATTAAGTTTAATTCTTATTAATAAAACAATATTTTATTATAATATAAACATCAACTCTTTCTAATAAATGAACCATAGTTTTTCTTTTTTTTAATTTTTTTTATGTATCAAACACGCCCTTAACTACTTGTTAAGAAAAAAAGAACTGTCCTTAACTACTCACACTATTTCATCTTTGAGTTAGGTGGATCACACTCCTAGTTTAGAGAAGGAATATTACCAAAATCAGCATATAAATAATAATATTGAAATTAAAATGTCCTCTGAAGTTTATGGGAGAAGGAAAGAGGAATATACGGTTTGGCAGGAAAATTGAGCAATAAATTGAATAGTGTTTTCAACCCCTTTGCCATAGCTACCCATGCCACATCAACCGAAGAGAGTGCGAGATAATGAGGTTTGATCCTATAGAAAAATACTTTCTCTAATGAGAGATGCTTAATGCCAAGATCATTGAGTTATGGATCCAATCATTGTTTATTCGTCAACTCGTAGGGCAACTGTTAGTTGGTCAATCACTACGTTTCTGTACACTATGTTTAAGTTTTTTTTTTTTAATTATTGAAAACACAGTAAAGATATATACTAACAACATTTAGTACTATAATAAAGACTTTTTATTTTTATTTTTATCCATGATCAGAGTAATAATATTATTATTTTTGTCGAGAGCACAAGTATATGCTGTAAAACAATTGTTCTCGAATCGATAAGAATGTTATAAATGGGAAAAGTTTCCCTCCAAATAATAATAATAATAATAATACATTCGTTAGTGTCTTCGAAGAAAAATAAATAAATAACTAGCATGAAAAGATGCTAAAATGGTAACCATACGGCTAGAATTTTATTTCCCATATAAAGGTTCATCGTACTAGCAGTCATGGAATTTAAATTAAATTGAACTATACACGTACATAGGCTATTAATTCTAATTTAATATTTTCAATATTGTTTTTGTTGTTGAATCATTCGAAAAAGTGGTTACTTTTTTATATGGAGCAACATGATAGACATGAGACACAGCGACAATACGGAAATAATGCAATGCAGTTTTCTTTGACGAGTATTGAGAAGAACAAGTTAAATGGAAATGATTAATAAAAGATTCATATTGCAGGCCATTATAAAAAGAAAAAACCCTAAAAATTGAGCTTCTATTGTACTCATAGAAAATAGTTTCTAATAAAGACTTGAAGCCGTTGGTACGACCTATCAAATGAGCAAAACGAAGTCACTTAGTATGTTTCCTATTATTAATTGAGTCCACTTTGAATACTAAAAGAAATTGATATTTGGTAATAGAAAAAAAAAAAGAAATAAATATTTCCTATAATTTAGCATAGACTCTATAAGATACCCTGTGAGTCAAAGTTTTCTTTCCAAAGAAAAGGATCATGTTCACATAAAGGAATATGTAGTAGCCTACTTTTTGAAATAGATGAGAACATACTACCGTTGAAATGCTTCAAACCGACTACAAATATAATCAATGAAACTGATATAAAATTTGGATAATTAATCTTGTTTTACTTGTCCCATGTTTTAAAAAAATGGATATTGAATTATTTTTTCTATTCTATTTTAATTATCATGTAAAAATAATTGTCTCAAAATAATCGTTATTTTAAATTTTTAATAGAATATTAATATTTTTTTTTTACAGTAAAGTTAATTAAAATTAAAGTTAATTTAGTAAAGTAGATATTTTTTCATTTATTAAATGAATTTTTTTGTTTTAGATAAAAAAATTTAGGAAGATAATTATAATGAGATGGATGAAGTATATTTTTTTTAAAATAAAGAAATATCTATAATTTTTATTTCAATTAATCTCTCCCGTCCTCACTAAACCTGTTTATTTTAGGATAAAGTGATATTTTTAATATATCAAAACTCAAAGGACTAACTCTAAACCTTGATTAAGGGATCCTAAACCTTGAGTTACCTACATATGTTAAGTTAAACTTATTTTATTTCTAATGCATAATAAAAAAATAATAATTCTCAAATATTAAAGTTTTAATTAATCATTTAATTCCTATACATGTGTTAACTGTTTATTTTAATCATTCAAGTAACTTTTGTTTTCATGTTTTGATAATTTTGCTTCCATTTTGTAAGGGTTTTACGTTGTTAGAAAGCAAGAGTTAAATCATAAAAAAATTGTCATAAATAAGAAAAGCAAACGATTAATTAAATTAATAATAAAAAAATGAATTTGTGACAAGAATTTTGTTAGTCACATGGATGTTTGAAGCTACCTTAGTACAGTCACTATTGAAGAGAACCATGGAAGGAATAGAATGATTGCAGGGCTTGAAGAGGGGCCAAAAGGATTTGATAGGCAGGTGAGTTAGGTAAGGTAATGATATATCCTTTTTTTTTTTTTTTTTTTCTTTTCTTCTTTTCTTAAAGATCAAAACCATAACAAACTCACCGTCTACGACAACGTGATTAGGTGCACTTATATGGTCAAGGTAGTGGAAGCATATGAACATGAACGTGCATCTAACCTTGGATGTGTAAGTTTGTTCCTTTGGTCAAAACAAAATGCATACAATTAAAAGGACACTTCTTCGACCGTTATAGGGAGGAAAAAACTACCAATATCTTTTGGTTGGTTGGTTTGTTGAGAATTGAGGTTTGACTAAAACGAAGCAACTCAAATAGATTTCAAACTTGGAAACACCATTGCATATCAAGTTCAATGCAAAAGGGACCCATTTCCCAAAACTACCATTCTCTATGCCAAATGCTTTCATATCCACCCCCCTCTTATTTGTCCCTCTAACTATATAGATACATACATCACATTTGAAAAATATTTTTAAAATAACTAATGTTTTTCTTTTTTAATAAGATATTAAAATATTTATTTTAATTTTATTTTTTTTAACAAATGTTATTATTTTAAAAGATTTGATAATATATTTATTAAAATAAAAATATAAAAATATTTTAATAAAATTATCCTCTAGTA
>JAMLFT010005296.1:0-17815 GCA_026544285.1 Pachyrhizus erosus | reverse complement strand
TAAGATTATAGGATTTTTGAAATAATTTAAAAAATATAAAATTTATAAAAATAAAAAACAAAAAAAATATAAAAATACAAAAAGAAAAGAAAAGAAAAAGGAAGAGGAAAAGAGAGAGAGTTTGACCAATTGAGCTACCTATATGGGGTAATTACAAAATGCGATAACAAATATAAATGATAAAGGCACTGGAATAAAACAAAAACCAAAGTTTGGCACTGAGGGGACTTGAACTTAGGACCTGACACAGGGGTTCGATGTCTTAACTACTACTGCGATGCGTTCGGTGATTATTAATCATCTTCACTTTTATTTATTTATACGCAAAAGTCATTAACGAATGAGAAACTGCCACGTAAGCCACCCTTATGCCCTACGTCTTCGTCTTTCTTGAGCATATTTTTGCAGAACCGCCGTGCTTCGAAGCCCTCAGCCTAAGCGCTGCCACTCTATTCTGCCATGAAATGCGATGCCCATCACCTGTATTTCCTTAAGCACGAAGGAATTAGGCCAACAGAAGGCTATAAATACCGTTTGAGGTTCAAATCAAAGAATCAAGAATCACGAAAAACTTTGATTCAATTCTCCTTAGTCTCATACTCTCATGACCTCTTAGTGACCCAGAAAGCTTCAGAGTCTCGCAAGGAATGTGCTTGACCAAGAAATTTTGAGGATTGCTCCCAAAATAAAAAAATTGTATCCTTCGCCGGAGTGCCACCACAAGCTCGTCAGAGAGGTAGGAGGAGTCATTAATTGACCCAAATTTTGTTTTGTATAATTTTCAATATTCGTTTACTACGTTATTGCAACTCGAATCGATCCAAATCACCACCCAAAGAGGGAATCACCTTTCAAGTTCCCCTCTGGTACAAACCAAGGTCAAGGGTGAAGAAGGAGGAAGAATATGGTAAAATTACCATTTTACCCTTAGTTAAAGAAAAATACTAAATTGCCCCTAATCTGTTTTTTTATGTCCATTTTACTTATTCAAGTATCGAAAATTTACCAGTAATTATCTCTATTTCCATAAAAAGGATTGAGATAATTTTTCTCAAAAAAGTTGATAAAAACTAATTTATTTTTTAAAATTTCCAAAAATACCCATACGTGAGAAAATTGAAAATTTAGGTTTATTTTAATCAAAAACTTGAAGAGAAAATTTCAGGATTTCTTTAGAAACATGCCTAGATTCTTAATATCACTTTTAAAATTTCAAATTCCTTAAAAGTAAAATTATATTTTCAAAATAACCAAAATACTCATAGGATATAAAAATAAGTATTTTTTGTCCTCTTTAGGCCATTCTTATTTCTAGAAAGTAGCCTAAATAACTTGTTACATAAGGTAGTATCTAAATTAAAAATTTAGAGATAAGAATCTGAAATAATTTTTTTTTAAAAAAAGATAAATTTTCACAAATGACCAAAATACCCCTAGGGTATAAAAATGAACATTTTATCCCTTTTAGGTCATTCCAACTTCAGGAAACACGATCTAAATTATTCTTAACAATATTAAGACCTTTTACAAAAGCTAAGGGTTAAATATAAAAGAAAAATTTTTAAAAGGGCAAATATTTATAAATGACCAAAATACCTTTACCTTACCAAAAATTCATCTTTATCCTAATTTGGCTTTCTTAACTCAGTAAATTATTTGGAAAACACTAGAAATCTAAATATAAAATAGTATAGGTAAAGTTGTAAAAAGAAAATCCAAGAAAACCATAGTTTATGAAAATGACTAAAATACTCCTGCATTAGAAAATTTTAATTTTTCACTAATAGAACCTTCTAAAGCCCAGGAAAGACAAAACTTATAGTACTTGAATAATTATATAAGATATTGTGCATTGAAAATAAGGATAAGAATACTTAAAGGTCATATTTCTGAAAAATGATCGTTTTATCCCTGCCTTATTGTTTGATTGTAAAATGTGTAGTTAATTACTATGAATAATTGGTTATACATTAGGACATATTGTGTTGATGATATAAATGTGTTTTGAATAGTTCTACTATTTGTGGATGACAAATATACTTGTTACTGTCCATCAATGACAAAAATTCCTACAACACCTTAAGATAGATGATGAACTGAGATGTGCTCAAATAATGATGATACAATCTAAAGTGATTGTGATGTACTAATGGATGTTATCCATTGAAAATCTTGATATAACATTAGTACTACTGTAAAAAGAAATAGTAGAGATGACAGATGAAATAAGGAAGGTAGCTTGAATTGAAAACCTTATAGAGTGAGAATTTAAAACGTAGGATGCAATGGTTAACCATAGAAGGTACACGAGAAATGTACGCAGACTTTGGCGAGACCTAGGGGATAGAAAATGTGTCAAGTTATGAACCGCTCAGAATAAAAGGGGTGCAACGTACACATTATTCTAAATAGGTCCATTTTGACTTGGTTAAATTTTGTATGAACTAGAGTCACAGACACATTATTCTAATCAACAAAATTTTCATTTCCCATTGTTAACCAAAAATCATTTTATCAAAGGATTTTAATCCTATTTTCCCAAAACATAAAACATGATGTCTCCATTTAAAACTCAAAGCTCCCCTAATTTTCTAGCAATTTTGCAAGATAAAGACAAAAAAAATGTTTTAACACCAAATGTAAAAGAATTTAAAGCTCAACAACAGTAATGGTCATAAGATAATGCCAAACAATTTGAGTAATGCAATCAATCCACAACAATTTACATACCAATAATATTTTTAAAACTGAATTAATCGTTAAATAAGTAAAAAAACACTAATTCAAAATCAATGATTTAATCATAATTAACTTTGACAAAATCAATTGTAATAAAATAATATTTTTTTTATTTTTAATATGATCTATTAACTAATATTAAATAAAAAATAGCATGATATGCATAACTTTATTATATTAAAACTTAAATTTATCATAAATCATGACATATAACAAAAGTAAGTTATATATAAAATCAAATCTAATACATTATAATATTTAAGTTTAAGAATATAAAAAAATTATTAATAACTACAACTCTATTAAAAAAAATAATTACAATTAAAAGTAATTCACATAACTAGCAATCAGTGTAATATGCATCTTGATTCCATCAAAATCACAAATAATATGACATCTTCACTAGTTGAACTTGAATCACCACCACCATCATTATTTTTAACTTGAATTTCATAGTGTCAAATTTTTAACACCTAATTAAATAATAAGTAAGTAAGAAAATAAGATTTTAACTCTAAAATGATGTCGTTTTGAGATTATTATTTTTTTTACAAAATCTGTTAATCATTTGAATTGTCAATTTTTATCAATTTGTGATCAATTTTACTGATTCAATTACAAAGCAATTTTAAAAAATAATAGACCTGACATAAGATCAATTTTTGATTGAATCGGTTGAACTAATATGTTCGATCTAATTTTTATAACCATACATAACAATAAATCTAGATCAATTGTGGAAGTAAAAATGGTTCAAAAACATACATCCATCCATTTCTTTCTTATTTTGAAGAGGAACTGTGTGATCAAGGTTCTTTAAAAACTTGAAAGTATGAGTCTGCATAAGGAGCTCAACTTAGGGAATCAAGAGTGATTTTATGTTTTGGTTTGAATTTTGTGAACTCGATCATCCTCTAGTCATCACAAAGAGTTATTTTTACATAAAAACTAAGGACAATAAAAAAAAATTCCAGTGAGATAGAAGCAGAAAAATCACCTCAAAAAATGGTAATTTTATCAAATAAATAAATTAAATAAAACTAATAATATATATAATTGAATTTATTAACTTTCATAAAATTTAAAGTTAAGTGTTCACGTATAGAACATGTTATATTGTGTATTTTTTATACAAATGTTTTTTTTTAATGTTAAAACAATTTATTAAGAAGATTTAATTTATTTATTAGAACAAGAATTTAGTATTATTCAGACAAATTAATTAGATGAAGATACTTGGTGACTGTCTCTAATATATGTATATGGGTTGAGTTGAGTTTTTGTTTTTTTTAAATGAAAACTTTATTAACATACTTAAAAGTTTATAGGAAAACCGATGCAAAACATACCCAACCTGAAAGTGTTAGAAATGAAATTAGAAGCTACATACAAAATACGACTATCACACTAAAGACCTTAATCATACTTATTCCAAGTATCAACTAGTTGATTTGTCTCATACAACACATGGACCTAAATTACATAACCTCTATATTAATGCATATTGTGAATTGCTCTTACCAAATTATGGTAAGAATGCAATTGACAACAACCTAGCCGCTATCTGACAATTGGAGTAGACAACAATATATCAAAAATCTCTGTTTCAAGCTAACTTCAAGTCATGAAAATCTCTATCCGACTATCGTAACATATTAAGGTTCTTAATTTATCCAGGAGTCCTTTTAGAACTAAAACTTTTATATGATACATGTTGGACATTTAAATTGATTAAGGAAAACTACACTCACCACCTCTTTTCAAATATTGTTAAATGATATTTACATCTCTTCAATTTTTTATGTACATCTCTTTAATTTTTTAATAGACACCCCCTTCTCTTATATATGATAAAGTACCACACATCTTATTTTATTTTATCTAATAAAATAACATTCACACCCCTTCTCTTCTTTAATAGTACTATACAGAGAAGGTGAGTATTTTTCATAAATTGTCATTTAGAAAGACTCGGGAGAGATAGGTACAATTTACCCAATTACTTATCCAGACAATCATTATACATCTGAGCTAAGTTTTACTAATGTGCCGAATAGAACATTTCCTCATTGGGCTTTTGACCTTTAGGAGCATGTACAATGCCTCTTAAAACGACAAATTATAATAAAGCAACTATCATTTAGTAACGATTAGCTTGTACTTGTATATTAATTTTTTTTTTCCACATCTTGGGGTTTATAATTTTTGAGAGAAAAAGAGAGAAAAATTAATAAATATCATAGATAATGTGATAAAAAAAAATATAAGGTGAATATAAAAATGAAAAAGTGAAAACAATTAAGTTATTTTCTTGTAAATTTTGTTTAAACTGTAATTTGCAGATGAATATTATAATAATTGGCAATCGCATGATTGGTTTTCCGTTGCAGTTATTAATTGTTACAAGTATGCTAATTACACTCAAAGCACAAAAACAGATATGATTGTTGATACACTCTTAAAATAGAAGAGTTGAGAAAAATAATTATGTGAAAACATTTGTTATTAAAAAGTTAACAACCTTGAATTAGTGGCCAGAAATAACAAAAACCAAAAAAATACCCTCCCCGATGTCCCCATGCGCTGTGCGCTTGTGTTTTCCACGTTGTCAAACCCCCTAATATCTTATTCAAAATCCAAAGCCCCCAAACTAATCATCTTCGCATGCAAGCAATCGTTAAACTCGTTCATCGAAGCAGCGTCATTCACACTGCTCGCGCACGTTAGCCCATTCAGCGCGCGATTGCTTGCATGCCCATGGAAGGGCACGCCAACGTCGCTGACGACCACGCCGCCGCAGCACTGACGTTGCCGCGGCCTCCCGGCCGCCCCACCCACGAAACGTACATCGTGCAGTTCCCGAAGGACCAAGTGTACCGCGTGCCGCCACGCGAGAACGCGTTGATTGTGGAACAATACCGCAACCCCACCACAGCGAGGAAAAGACGCGGTGGTTGCTGCTGCTGTTGTAATCGTCGTTTCTTGCTCACCCTCGGTCTCATCATTCTAGCCGTAGTTGCGATCGTTGGCATCACGTTGGCCACGTTGTACTTTATTTTCAACCCCAGGGGACCCACGTTTACTGTCTCCCATGTGGCTGTTAATAAAAACAAGAACTCGAGGCTGCAGTACGAGGTTTCTTTGAGGGCGAGGAATCCGAACGACAAGTTGGCAATTGAGTACGAGGATGGGAATGTGTCGCTGGTGTTCGTGAAGACTAAGGTTGCCGCGGGGAAGTTTCCCATGATGGAGCAAGGACGAAATGAGGTGAGTGAGGTGAAGGTTGAGCTGACAGGATTCAATGAAGCGTTGCCCAGGGGAAGGAATGGTAGGAACGCACCCGTGGATTTGAAATTGGAGATGAAACTTGCGGTGAGGGTCAGGACCGCGGGACTCGAAACGTGGGTTATGAGGTCCAATGTCCTCTGTGACTTCAAGGTGAGCGGGCTTGGGAACGACACGCGACTCTTGTCACAAGTATGCCATGCCAAATTCAAGCAATATTAATTAATTCAGCAATATTGCTCAACCATTAGGATCATGGGATATATGGGATGGGATGTGTATTTTATTGTTGTAGCAGTGATTGGATGATGAAAAAATTAAATTAAATTCATCAAGCCATCCTTCTCTGTCTTCTTTTTCTCAACTTAATTTGTTGGAACTTTTAATTAATTTATTCTTCCCTTGTGATATTTTTTATGTTGGATTTTTTATTTAATTATTGCTTAATTAAACATAGAAATGAAAACTAAACCGTGGTCTGACATATAAGAAAAAAAATGAAAAAAGGAAGGCATAGTGATGCTGAATGAAGAATGGAAGATGTCAAGATATCATGTTCCTTAATTCACCAGAGATGAGTCCAAAAGTCAAGTCGACAAATAAAATATAATTAATGGTAAGTGTGTCTTTGTGCATGTGTGTATAGCCCGTACAAAAGGAAAAAAAAAATGTTAAGCGATGGAATTGACTTTGTCATGTATGTAATGTAATATTTGTTTAATAGATCCAAATCAAAAGATTAATATAAACTATTCTCCGAGAATTTTTGTATCAATCCTTTTCATTAACTTCAAAGAATAAGCAATGAAATCCGCCACTTTTTCTTATGAAAAAGATAGAGAATATGAATTTTGTCACAAAACCCAAATAAGGTCTTGATAAGGAAACAAAGAACTTATTCTTAAATTTCTTCAAAGAAAAAGATAAAAAAAAAGAAATTTCGCCACAAAACTCAAATAAAGTCTTCATAAGAAAATAAGAAACTTATCCTTAGAGTTCTAAAAAAAATCTCTAAATCTCACAATCAATATTATCATTCATTCAAGTTGTCTCTTATAAGTGGCCTAAGAGAAACAAACTTCTAGAGTCACTAAGCCTGTGAAAAGTGACAGATTAGACTCCAAAGAGAGAAACAAATCCAACAAACCACAAAAACCTAAATCCTAAATTTTAATGGATCTAATAAAAGTCCAAAATCAAAATACAATCATATAAGTTTTTCCTAAACTATTAAAGGTCCAAACAAAAAAGAAACCTATACGAAGTTTGTAGCTTTGGATCCAAAAATGACTCAATGAGCTTGGACTCAAAAAAATATCAATATACTTTTCAAGTCTTCTCTTTCTTCCAATTTGTCATGTCGTCATCTTCACCTTCACGATACAGACGTGTATCACAAATACTAGCCAATGAGACCTAATCATGTTGTTGTGTTGAACCACATTTTAATTGATTAGTTATGCATATCATTACAGCAGCAAATAAATTCACCATATTTTTTCTTCCTCCGCGTTTTAAATGTTTGTGTTCCTCTCTTCAAGTATTTCCAGGGGTCATGTGTAATTTTTAATTGATTATTTTTAAGAATGACGTGTTAAGTGTGTATCCATAATTTACTCCAAGCATAATATTTCTGACTTATAGAGACTTTTACGCCATCCAAGTCAACCGAACACTTCCTCTCTGGTTGTAATCCACTCCTCTCCAATGAAGACAGGGCAAATTCCTCAGTTCTCGGATCTGAATCCAAAACAATGAACATGTCAGAACAGTTATTCACCGCTAAATGAAAATGAAGATGAAATCGGAGACAGTGACGTTAGTGCTGGTGAATCTGGCAGGTATCATGGAGAGGGCAGATGAGTCTTTGCTACCAGGAGTGTACAAAGAGCTTGGTCCTGCTCTCAACGCAGATCCCACTGCGTTAGGTTCACTCACTTCCTTCAGATCAATTGTTCAATGCTTGTGTTACCCTCTCGCTGCATACCTTGCTGCGCGTCACAATCGTACACATGTCATAGCTCTCGGTGCTTTTCTTTGGGCTGCTGCCACATTCCTTGTTGCCATCTCCTCTACCTTCTTACAGGTTCTCACCTCTCTTTCAATCTTATCCTTTCTTGCTTCTAATTTCTTTTATATATATATATGCACACACTAATTACTAAGTTTAATACAGAGCTTTTTTTTTTTTTTATTCTGCTAGTATGCTATTCTCGTAATCCAGAAAAATTATTAGATAGTGTGAAATAATTATGATTCACACAAATTTCTACATTACGAGAGTTAAATATTATTTGTGTATTGTAAGTTGAAAAACTTAAAAAAACTCAAGTACACATCATGTAATAAGTGACATACAGTGCTGCCGAACTACTTAATTTTTCCTTCATCGAGTACTTAGACCATCCATGAGGTTCACGAAAAGTAGCCATCTTCAACAAACGCAACCATAATTAAATTATGTCTTTTTATGGTACCATTGGTAATTTATTGTACATTTTTTTCTAAAACAAAAACTTCTGATAAGTAGGTAAATCAGAACGTTGGTGGAAATGTTTGTAAATTCAGAAGTTGTTTGTTAAAAATGAAAAATGCCAAAGTTACACACTTAGTATAGAAGAATTAGAAGGCATTTTTTTGTTAGACATTGGAATTTGTTAATTGTTTAACGAATATTGTAAACATATTTTATCAATACATCGCATGACCTATTAATACGAGGAATTATACAAAGATTAATTACACAGTACACACTGACACGCGTATATATATTGTAACTCGTCCTCGTCACATAACATGAATTATTAGGTAGCAATTTCGAGAGGTTTAAATGGGATTGGACTGGCCCTTGTTACTCCAGCAATTCAATCCCTGGTTGCAGATTCCACCGTTGATAGCAATCGTGGTGTGGCTTTTGGGTGGCTGCAACTAACAGGAAACTTTGGAAGCATCATCGGTGGGCTCTTTGCTGTACTTATGGCCCCAACCTCATTGGCGGGTATACCTGGGTGGAGAATAGCTTTTCATCTGGTTGCATTGATTAGTGTTATAGTGGGTATATTGGTACGCCTCTTCGCCAATGATCCACACTTTTCAAAGACCAATGACACAGCAACATATCAAGCTTCAAACAAGTCCTTTTGTTCTGAAATGAAAGATCTAATGAAAGAAGCAAAGTCAGTAATTGGAATTCCATCATTTCAGATAATTGTGGCTCAGGGAGTGCTTGGAACATTTCCCGGGTCAAGCTTGTCATTTGCCACTTTTTGGTTAGAACTAATAGGCTTCTCCCACGCGACAACTGCATTGCTTTGGACCCTATACGTGGTCGCTACTTCATTTGGGGGTCTATTTGGAGGAAGGATGGGGGATATTTTATCTCAACGCTTTCCCAACTCTGGGAGAATATTGTTGTCACAAATAAGCTCCAGTTCAGCCATTCCTCTAGCAGCAATTCTGTTGCTGGGATTGCCTTATGATCCATCCACGGCCTTCATGCACGCTCTGGTTTTATTTATCATGGGATTAATCAGATCCTGGAATGCTCCAGCCACTAACAAGTAAATATCCAAGACTGTACTTGTTTATTTTCTTTCTATTTAAAATTCGCTACATTTATTGGATTTGGAAAACAACATAAAACACATTGCATTTGTGTTTAATAATCTCCATTAAGATGAAGGTGTTACGAAAAATCTTTAACCAAAAGTTAAATGATGGATTATATATGTTGAATTAAGTGCTTACCACATAAAAAATCAGAGGTTTTTTTTTTGCTAGTGTCCTAAAAGTATTGATTAAAAAATTTAAAATATATTTTTTATTAGAATTCATATTAAAAATACATTTAGAAATCACATTAAAGATGCATTAATGACAATTTTTTTATTGAAAACTTTCTATTTTAAATTTTTTAACTAGTTTAATTAGAATATTGGTTAACATTTATCAAAATCACAAGATGTCTTATATAGCCAGAATGCAACTTATTTCATCACAGCTTGCTAGAACTACTTCAAACATTGAAGAGATGCATCCATTATAAGCTTGTATATGGATTGAATGACAAGGAAACGAATCCTACCTGAGAGATGCTGAATAAATAAAACTAAAATAAGGAGATTAGATTATTGTATAAAGGTGTAGGTTGCTTAATTATTGTGTTTTGCCCTTACCTATTCTCGGTGCACAACGTTGTGGCCAAGTTGTAGAAGTGAGCATATGATGTTTGGATAGGAGTACTGTGGCGTGTTTAAATCATAACTCTGTTAATCATTGTATAATATCCTCATGTAAAGGTTACAAGCACCCAGACACCACTCTTTATAGGCTTTCCATTAAGTCTTAAGTAGAAACACATAATGAATTTTCAGTTCTCAATTTTTGTTAATGTGGTGGTGTGTTTCCCAGTCGCATGATTGTATAATGGTCATTAGTTACTCTTATGATCTAGGTATGTTAGCAACAATGTTTAATTAATCATCTATCTATAATGGTTCAGAAACTTGAGATGACTTCAAAATGACAATTAAAGGGAGTTTGTGGTAGACGGTATATGTTATGTTCACTTCGTTGTTTAGTTTGCTTTGAAATTTAACAGGCTGCACAGTCCAATATTTGCAGAAATAGTCCCTGAGAAGTCCCGAACAACTATATATGCTTTGGATCGATCATTTGAGACTATATTGTCGTCCTTTGCTCCACCTATTGTTGGAGTTTTGGCTCAGCATGTTTATGGTTACAAACCAATCCCAAAAGGGTCCTCGGATAGGGAAAATGCTGCATCACTCGCCAAGGCACTTTATACTGCGATTAGTATTCCTACGGTACTCTGCGTTTCCATCTATTCTTTTCTTTATTGCACGTACCCAAGGGACAGGGAGCGAGCGAAAATGGTAGCATTAGTGGAATCAGAAATGCAACAGCTACAGGTGGAAGATGACACAGAAGAAGACAACTGTAAAATTAATGTTTTAGAATCAAACGGACTGAATGGTAAAGAAAGTAGCACTTTTAACATTGATTATCCAAGGGAAGAGGATGATAATGATGAGAAAGTTTTGTTGTCCCAGTAATTCAAGTCACTTGATGAAGCGATACATACAAAGCGTCAATATTTTTCATTTGCTTCGCGTATTTGTATTTCACTCATATCTTATACCATATTAATACAGAAACATCATTGATATCTCAAGAAAGAAATGAGATTAATGTTTTCTATTTATAGAGAATAGAAAGTGACTTATAATTACAGTGATTTATAATTTTTAGTAATATCTAAGAAATATATTTTTTATTTGGATTTGTAAAATTGCAGTTATATATTTTATAATTTTTTATACATTTTGCTGCTTAAAATAATTTTATATTCTTGTATATCGGATTATAAAAATTTAAAATAATTTAATGATCTTTATAATTGAAACTAAAAATCTATAAAACTAATACTATTAGAGAAGACAAATTTATTTTTGAGATTTTCTCTCCTAAAGTTGAACTAGGCGCAGACATATTATCCCTCAGAAACGCAGATTTGTTGCATAACAGAACACATCACATTGCAATAAGATAAGAGAGCTAGATAAGACAAGTAAACAATTACCTTTTGCAACTCCATTAAATTTTTCAGTCAGCCTTGCATTCCCTACCCCTATAGAGTTGAGAGTTCAAGATTCTCGTGTGGCTCGTCAACAATCAAGTGCTATCCTTCAACTAGTTGCAAGACTCCAGTTTCCAGCCAGGACTATTAACAATTAAAATTGTAAATAAATTTCACCGTATCACCTAACACATTTACGTTTCTCTCTTCTGCTTCTTTATCTTTCTAGGTGAAGATTAGCCTAAGTTGTCTATGAATTGTTTTTCTTTAGAATATGCCCTGTAAACATCAATCTCTGGAAACATTTTTGTTCCTTCAAATGCTCTCAGCTCCTTCTTCCTCGACCGAGATTTTCACTCTTGGTTACATCCTAATCTCAGTGGGATCTTACCTTCGTTGCCCTCTTGGGTCAACTATGAAGATGGAGGAGCGATTTTATCTTCACCAATAAATGACTATCTAAAATGTATATCACGATTAAAGTATTTCTAGAGGTTTAAGAAGCACTGTCATTGAAAGTGATTCCCAAGTTACCGTAAATTTTATTAAATCTAAGAACCAACCACATCATCCTTGTCACAACTTGATTCCAGCCATTCACCATATTGTTCATGAAGTCAATTTGATCCCCGATGCTTTAGCCGTTAGCCAAGTATGGTATCCTATGTTTTGGCCTTTAGGCCATTGTCTCAAAAAATAGTGATTGTAGACTATCAAAATAAACCACCAATTACGTCATAAAAAACAAACAAAAAAAAATTATACCGCCCAACTTGTTCCTTTTTAATTAAATAAAAAGACCATCGACTCGTTAATTATTTATAATTAATCCTCCAACTAGATCCTTTTTAACTACATAATATCGATAACCTCAAAAAGAAACTATACAATATAGATAACGGCACATGGACCAGCAGGATCTTTGCCAGAAGAAGACAAATGCGAGCAATTACAAAAATATATTTTGTGAACTTAGAAATTTATGTAGACAAATTTAAATCCTAAATATTAACCCATGATTCAAATTTGTAGTCATTAATATATTATAAAAAAGCAACAGCTACTACACTAACCAAAGTCAAGTATAAACCCAACTCTACGTAATAAAAATAATAAATCAGCGAGGTATCTTGAAAATTTTGTGGAATTACGTACAAGGCAAACCCATCTACCACAATTCCGATCCTGCGGGTTGCCGCCAGCGAAGAAGTATCCATCCATGTGTCCCTCGAAGGAAAGAGACACAGCGAATTCCTGTGTTATTGGGTTGTGAAAAGTGTAGAGATAGTGTGAGAAGAGGTATTGGATATTGGTTGAATCTGTGAAGATGAAAACAGAGACAGTGACATTGGTGCTGGTGAATCTGGCGAGTATTATGCAGAGAGCGGATGAGTCGTTGCTTCCAGGAGTGTACAAAGAAGTTGGTGAGGATCTGAAGGCTGACCCAACTGCGTTGGGTTCGTTGACTTTGTTTAGATCACTTGTTCAGTCTCTGTGTTACCCTCTGGCGGCTTACCTTGCCACGCGTCGCAATCGTGCACATGTCATAGCTCTGGGTGCTTTTCTTTGGGCTGCTGCTACATTCCTCGTTGCCATCTCTTCCACCTTCTTACAGGTCTTCCCCAACCTCTCTTTCAATCTTATTTCCTACCCTTCTACCTTCTTTTGCTTATTATTCTTTTTTTTCTTTTTATATGGATTCATCCTTTGATCTCTTCTGATTGTTGGATTCAACAAATCTATACGCCCGTGAAATTCTTAGTCGCCAAGACAATTCATTTTTTCTTTTTTAATTTCCTTATGGAAAATTATTCCTCTTGTTTAAAAGAACTAAGTGTTGTACGACATATATATTTCTCATTTATTCTTAAAAAAAATAACATAAATTTTTTGTAATAAGAATAATTTATAACATTATTATTTCAGTTTGTCTGTTAAAAAAAATAACATTATTATTTAACACGATAAAGATAAAGATGCAAGAATAATTATAATAGACCATTTAGAATTTATTAATTTTAATTTTTTTATATCACTTATTTTCACAACATAACAATATGGCGATGTTAGTTTACTGATAAATATTGTGCATCTTAAAGGAATTTTTAAATTCAAGTAAGCATAAACTGTATAAATAAGTTAATTAAAAAATATTTATTGGAAGAAAGGTTTGAAAATATAAATGAAAAATCTTTAATTCATTCATAAAAATATATTAAAAATAAAACATTTTAAATTATAAAAAAATATGTATAATTAGCTTAAGAGAATTTAGATTTACTATAGAAAACGACAAGGCAGAATACACTAATTTAAGCTATACCCTTTTTATATTTTGTATGATATTAAAATAGTTTTCTACGTTATTCATAATACCCTTCGGGCTTCTTTCTCTTATGACTTATATAGTTATATATATTTGTCTGTTGCTGAATAAAAAAATAGAAAAATTATCTACAAAAATTTTTGTGAAAAATTTTGCAAACATTAGACCTTTTTATACAAAATAAAATTTGCATGAAATATGCAAACAAAAAAATCTATGGATTTTTTTTTAACTATTTTAAGGAAATGATAATTTTACCAAAATTTTCAGAAAGTGTTGTATAAAAGTCTGAAATTTCATTTAAAAAATATATAAAAGCCCACAGCAAAAATTTGTATGCAAAAAAAATTTCGTATGTTCAAATCATATTATAAAGCTTTTTTATACTACAACAAGGATAAAAAATTCATAAAAGAAATAAGTTTGAAAAATAAAAAACAAGTAGCTTATATTATGAAAAAGTAATTAATTTATGAAATAGTTAATGTATAAAAGAATTAAATCAATTATAAGAACGTGTGTTCTAAAAATAAAAACTTATAGTACAATATCAATATGAGATTGTATATAAATAATAATAATATAGAAAATTTACAAAAAACAAAATTATGATCTTTGAATAACTAAAAACTTACAAATTATAATTGTTTTACGTTTTTTAATGACTTAAAATCATTAATAATTAAGGAATAAATAACTTTATCTCCAAAATTCGTTAGGTTCTTTTAATGACCTAAAACCATTAATAATTAAGAAATAAATAACTTATAAAAATTGAAAATATTATGGAATTTTTTTTTATATGATTAATTAACCAGTTCATTTGCTTTACTTCTTAGCATTTAAAACTTCCGTTAAGATTCATCAAGTAAAGTTGGATAGACTCATTTAAAAGGATGAAGTTCTGCTGCGCCTAAGCTGATATTTTACTTAAAAGAAATTAAACTCCATCTAGAAAAGATTCCCCGTCTCTGTAATTCCATTAGTACCATAAAATTGTATGATTAACTTTCGATAGTGACCTTAATCTACATAATCATGCGACTTACTCAAATTATAAAAGAAGTTAAATAACAAACATTAAAATCATTTGCTTAAAAAATTTGTAGTTTTATATGGAGCTGTGGATTATTCCTAACCCATGTTTTCCTTGAATCACGGTACATGTTTCCTTACTCCTTCGTGTTGAATAATATGGATTATCAGGTGGCAATTTCAAGAGGTTTAAATGGGATAGGACTTGCCATTGTTATTCCAGCAATTCAGTCCCTGGTTGCTGACTCAACTGTTGATAACAACCGTGGCATGGCTTTTGGGTGGCTGCAATTAACAGGAAACCTTGGAAGCATCATTGGTGGTCTCTTCTCTGTGCTTATAGCCTCAACCTCAGTTGCAGGTATACCTGGTTGGAGAATAGCTTTTCATCTGGTTGCGTTGATTAGTGTTGTAGTGGGTATATTGGTACGCCTCTTCGCTAATGATCCACACTATTCAAAGGGCGATGACAGAGCAACACATCAAGCTCCAAACAAGTCCTTTTATTCTGAAATGAAAGACCTAATGAAAGAAGCAAAGTCGGTTATTGGAATTCCTACGTTTCAGATAATTGTTGCTCAGGGAGTGTTTGGATCATTCCCCTGGTCAGGCTTGTCATTTGCCACTCTTTGGTTAGAACTAATAGGCTTCTCCCACGTCACAACAGCAACCCTTTGGACCCTATTCATAGTTGCTGCTTCATTTGGGTCTCTGTTTGGAGGGTGGATGGGAGACTTTTTATCCCTACGGCTACCCAACTCTGGGAGAATAATACTGTCACAAATAAGCGCTGGTTCAGCTATTCCTTTAGCAGCAATTTTGCTGTTGGGATTGCCTGATGATTCATCCACTGCCTTTATGCATGGTCTTGTTTTAGTCATCATGGGATTCACCACAGCCTGGAATGCTCCAGCAACTAACAAGTACGTATCATAACTGCAATAGTTTATTTTCTTTATATGCAGCTCCCAAAGAGATGAATCAAACAAATCTTTTTTTTTATTTTTTCTTCGCTAAGGGAGTTATTAATATTCGGATTTGGACCTAATTCAATCTAAAAAATTAGTTCAGAAAATAAAAGTTGTTTCTTATTTAGATCATATTTCTAATCAATGTGTTTGACATACTTTTTCATGTTGAGGACTTACATCTTATGTGAAGTTTGTAAACTGAAATTTTGTAGGTGATTTGATAACTGACCAATAACGACTAGTTAGATAGGCACAACAACAACATAGGCTCATGGAGGAAGAAAATGATTTGACAGAAATATGAAACTATATTAATTGAAATGAATAATATATTATATACAAATGAAGGTTTGCATAAAAAACTAACTTATCTGTAACTAACTAATTAACTGAACTCATTTATCTCTAATATAGGAGTGGTGAATATCCTGACCCCATGACGGGTTATTTTCATTTTGATCAAGGTACGCTAGCAGCATTTGTAGGAATAAAACAATAACAGTAATTAATTAATGGTCCATCTATATAACTGTTCCGAAACTAGCTAGTGAATTAGTGATGAATCCATAGCGAAAGTATAGATAGTATAAAAAGAACGTTGTTGTTGACTATTTAGATCATTAAACATCAACTAAAGTCAAAACATTTACCAATAATGATACATATATGCAGGAACAACATCTTGCAGCTAACAACTATTGAGTATTGATTATATGCACCTTGTCTAGTTTTCTTTCAAATGTAACGGTGTGGACAGTCCAATATTTGCAGAAATAGTCCCTGAGAAGTCCCGAACGGCTATATATGCTTTGGATTGTTCTTTTGAGTCTATCCTGGCATCCTTTGCTCCTCCTATTGTTGGAGTTTTGGCGCAGCGTGTTTATGGTTATAGACCAATCCCAAGCGGATCCTCGGATTCTGTGGAGATTGAAACAGATAGGGAAAATGCTGCATCGCTCGCCAAGGCACTTTATACTGCAATAATAATACCTATGACAATTTGTGTCTCCGTGTATTCATTGCTTTATTGCACATACCCAAGGGACAGGGAACGAGCCAGAATGGTATCATTAGTGGAATCAGAAATGCAACAGCTAGAAGTGGAAGATAGCACAAAAGAAGAATATTGCGAAATTCATGTTTTAGAATCAACCATAGTGAATGGTAAGGAAAGTAGCAAGTTTGACATTGACTATCCAAGGGAAGAGAGCGTCGACGTGGATGATGATGATGATAAGAAAGTTTTGCTGTCCTAGTAGTTCGCTTTTGCAAGGAAACAGTGGTTCATTTAATCAAATATTAGATAACTTTTTTGTTCCAACATATTCTATCATGCTTGATGCCTCAAAATTAAGTCAAAATTCCCTAGCACGGTGATTTCACTTTTTATATTAGGGTCTCCTGAGAACTTTTCATCAATCAAGTTCCACAAAGTAGTCACTATGGTTTGTAATGGTAAGTTATGCTAGTTAATGGTGTAATGGCAAGTTATGCTAGTCAATTGACTAAAAATTACCCATTAGTATGAATTAAGTTTTTCTTTTACAATTCCTTCATTCTAATTTTATTAAATATTTAATATAATTGACTAGCATAACTGTAAATGATAGTAGGATAACAAAATTTTGTATATGTAAAAATATGTCTGAATTCAACCTAATTTTAAAAATATTCACTTTTTTATCAAGTAAAATTATTGATATAAGTATGGATATTACTCATTTTTAAAATAAAAATACAGATAAATATATAATTATTTATCGTGTATTTATATTTATACTTATTTCTAAAAGTTAATTATTATATTTTTTATTTTAATAAACTAAATTTATGTTATAAATTATTATATTTGTATGATTT
>JAMLFT010005295.1:0-17818 GCA_026544285.1 Pachyrhizus erosus | reverse complement strand
GAGTCAAGAGTTCTGAAGATGAAAGGCCAAGAGTTGTTTTTATGGCTATAATTAGGCTTTATTATTTTCAGTTTTTTTGAAAGCGTGTTAATGTCTATAAATAGGTTGTTCTTTCATTGTAAAAGTGTAGAGAAACAAAAAAGATACAAGAGTTTCAAATTAGCGTATTTCTCTCTACCCTCTACCTCCCTAATAGTTTACACAAATGACAAATAAACAACAAACCAATTATTAGAAATCATACAGTAACAATATTGGTCTGAAAACATTGCATTATATTCTCCATAACTAAATTCACCTATTTTAGACTGATAGTTATTGCTTTTATGTTATCTACCTGTGTTTCTAGAAGCTTAATATTATTCACTTACATGATTATTAAGACGGGTGCTAATATAACTTCTCTGTGGCAAAATAAAATTTAATTACGATTGTTTCAAACTCCCTTTTTTTCATGAAATTTGAGGCTCAAATGAGATAAATCTCATCTTTCTGGTTACAGTTATACAAAAAAAAAAAAAAAACTCACTTCCCTTCTATCTCATCCTTGTATCTCCATACCATTCTGACCAAACTAGAGAAGCAATTGCATAAACTAATTAGTATTTTGCAGAACAGTTACATAAAACATAACCACTGCAGTACATGCACTTCATTTCACATAATAAGCAAATTGGCAAATCTTCTTCCTAGCAATAAATGGTTCATAGTGAACCATGGAAATACATGTTCTTATAATATGTTAAGAACGCAAAGAAGCTTCTGCAATATTGGCCAACCACTCAAATTTAAACAACTCTAGAGATAAAGAAGCTTCTGCTGTGGTAATGGTTTTTTATATTTATGTCCAATTAACTATTGATTGTGGCATAAATAATATTCTATTTCACTAACCTTCTTTGCTTTTTAAACAAACAAAAAAAAAAATTAGCTAGTTACTCGTCTGATGCACGAATTACATTGATTTCTACGTATATTTTAAAATAATTTTTATATATAATTATTTACTTGAAAATAAATAATAGGATAGAAAATTAAGTTTTAATGACTATAAGAGACGAATAAAAGTATGTTATCATAATCCAAAATGAATCAAATATGATATTTTTTAATGTGGTAATAGAATTAATATTTTAAAATAAAATATAATTATAATAATTATTTAATATATATAATATTATAATAATTATTTAAAAAAATTCTCTAAATATTATAATTATTAAAATATTATCTATCATATTTAATGGTAATCTTTTAACATATTTCCCATCTATATGCAAATATATATACTGTAGTTTTATTATCTGTTGAATAGATTCTCTTTTTATTATTTTGTTTTTTTATCGTGCACTAGCTGCTCTTTATGATTTTTTTTGTTCATATTACTTCCCTATTACAATAAAATAAAGGCAAATATATTAGAAAGTAAAAGCTTGTTACTTAATTACAAACATATATATTATTATCTTATTTAACAGAAACATGATAAAATAAAAGGGGGATTATAATTAACAAAAGAAAAGCTTTGACTGTTTGCTTCTCATGAAAGCAAAATCTTAACCCTCAATTCTTTAAATATAAATTATCATCTATTAATTATTTCTAAGTCATTAAAAATATACTTCAGAAGAAAAAATAAAGTGAAAAAATGTCAATAGATTCGTTCATTTCCCACTATTCTAACAAAGTAATCAAACTTTTTCCATGCACAAGACAAAAAGAGGTAGGGAGATAGGGGTTCACTTGGCTTAATCCCCTAGTTGAATGAAAAGGAGGAAGCCTATTCCCATTCCATAAAACAGAGCATGAAGAGGAAGTGACTCAGCATTATTAACCTTATCATTTTGGGCACAAAATCTTTCAAACAATATTCCAATTAGTTCCAATTTGCATGATCGTATGCTTTTCATGATCTATTTTATAAGTCTTCCTCTAACTGTAGAGTTAGGAAACTTGGGAACAATAAATAAGTCTGAGAACATAAATTTCTCATATCACAAAATGCTTATATCACAATACACTAGACAGAAATTAAAGCTATCGACTCAAATGGCGGAAATGGCAGTGTCCTTTTCACAAGACAAGCTGCTTGCACTACAAAGAGAAAGATATTTTTAATGAAGTACAAAAGAGAAGGGATTAATTTAAGGTGTGTTAAGAAAAATTAAGGAATGACTTAAACTGATAGTTGAAAAGTATTTAGTAAAAAACTGAAAAGTGAAAAACTAATTGAGTATTGAAAACTGAAAATCACTCACTGAGTTGAGTTTGGAGTTCTTGAAAGTGACCACCATCAGAGCTCTCTCTCTGCTATGCTGCAGTCTCAGTCTGCTATGCTCCGCTAGCCACCAAAAATCGTCTCCACCGCACTCTATATCCACCCAGGTTTCAGGTATCGAACAAATATTAACAACATATGTGAATGTGCATGCTAGCAATTTCCCCTTGTTACTTGTACATCAAAATAAATTTTTTACACTGGAATAAAAACAAAAATGTTCCCCAGGACACAATAGGAACATAGGATGCAACCTTTGTATTTCAAGCAGCATGATATGGGGAAAATTTATTGCACCTTTGCTACAACCTTTGACAAAAACAAAAACCATGGACTAGCACAAGGTTTACTAGGAGCAAACTTACAGATAATAAACGAAATTCAATACCACAATGGGCTGTGAAATATTTTGGCCAGCATCGGATGCACAATGGGGAAAAAAACTAGCCTTTCATTGATGACAAACTTCAATAATGTCAAAAGAAATTATCATACCATTCGATCATGGTGAAAAGTTGCACAAAATATTGCAGATATCAAAGATTTGAGCAGAACACAAGACAAAGTATTTAAACAATGTAGAGTGGGAGCATATTTTAAACTGTAACGTGGGAGCTTCGTCTAGTACCTTGTTTTACTTGAGATTGCTCTGAGTTATCAAAATACAAGTGCAGAGTTTGTTATAGGACCAAATTGAACCAAGTAAATAAATAGAGACAAAAATGTAACTTAGCTTTTCCTATTTTAATATTTTCCACTTCAGCCACTGAGCTTATTATGCAATGAGAAAATCTATGCAGCAACTGTAATTGTCCTTCAGCTTTACAACACAATTAGCACTAAATTTCTAGTGAAACGTACAGATCATCAACTTTTCGTAATTTTGATACATGGCTTATGGATAAATCTTCCAGTGAATAAATAAGAGTATGCAGGTATATATAAACTAAACCATATACGTCAAATTAAAATGAAATTTCATGTATGATTGGGGCTATGAATTTTGTTATATATATATATATATAAAAAAAATAGACATATTTCAATCCCGTCCCAAATAAATTGATACTTCTCTTAGGTCCTAGCAAAATACTTGTAGCTCTGCCCAGACTGTTAAGCACCAGGGCTGTTATTCAACTTATGCTGTGGAATTCATGAGAACAATCAAGTTTTTTTCTTTCTTTTTTTCTTTTTCCTTTTCGAGCAAGCAAACTTCCAAAAATGACAATGCGAGGTTCTAACTAATTGAAGAGAGAAATGAACATTATAATTAATAAAACAGACACAATTAGCAATTGAATTACTTGTCATCAACATATCCAAATAAATTATATAATATTACTTTAACAATCATGTATATTAATTTTTAAATATTTTAAAAAATTGTAAATATGTATTTTAATAATAAAATCTACCTGTGTAAATATGTATTTTAATAACAAAAAATACCTATATTTTATATAGCATTAATAAATAAACATAAACAAATTCAATAAATTATAAATTATTTTTTAAATTATAAATTTTTTTTGCATACTTAAAAAGTGTGGAAATTTTTTTGTGAAATTATGAAAATAAATTATAACATTCTTAACTTTTTTAAATTTTTTAATAAAATAAATTATAAAAAAAATTTACATACGTAAAAATATTGTTAAAAGCCTGTAATAAAATGGGTTTTATGCACTATTTGATAAAACATTGTGATAATATATTAACAATATTTTTTTATGATTTGACAATATTTTTCAAAGATTGTTAAAAATATTTTGTTGTATTGTTGGAAGTTAAGAACATTGATAATTATTAAGATTAATAAAAATCAAAATACAGTTATTATCAAGGTTAATGGATAAAGTATATCAAAAGTTGTGTTTAAATGGTAGAATGACAACTAAACTAAAACGTTGATCTGGCAAAAATTAAATTATGTAGAATGACAACTAAGCTAACTGTCTTTTGTCCTTAGTTAAATCTCTATTACAACTAAAATAATGTATATTAAATAAAAATGTCTACCTGGCATGCTCCAGCCAGCAGGTGCTGCTTTGTTTACAACTAGCATGGATTAAAAAAAAAATGGCCTCCATGTGGGTTAACAGATCGGGTTTAATTTTATGGGTACAACAAACAATTGACAAACAGAACTAAAATTGTTTAATCTCATTAACAGATAAGTCAAATCACAATATTTCACAACTTGCTCTATTATGACAAAAGAAATAAAATAAGGAAGAAAAAGCTCAACTTCTAAGAAAATTGCTTCCACTAATAAGAGATGAAAAATCATTAAAAGTATACATAAAATTATATGTGCAACACAACTTTGACAAGCAGACCATGCACAACTTCAAAACTAAGATTGTTTAGCTACATTTATACATTAGCAAATGGACAAAGTCTAGATCTCGAGATTAACAACTTGCTCTATTATCGCTAAAATGAAGTTATATTAAATAAATATCAACTTGACGTACTCCCACCAGCTGACCCTGCTTAATGTTTGACATTTATCATGGCTTATAAAAAATGGCTGCCCAGACCAAGTAAGCAGATTGGCCACCTAGACTAACATGTGAGTTTAACATTGACAGATAGTATTCATATTGTTTGAATTGGATTCATCTATAGATTAGCCAAATCAATATTCACAACTTGCTCTATTATGACAAAAAATAAAATAAAATAAAGATAAAAGAAGGCTCAATTTGCTAACAAAATATTTAACGAAGTCTCCTCTCATTGTATACTTAGGAAACTTGGAGTCTGTAAATAAGTCTCAGAGCACAAAATTCTCATATCACTTAATCATCATATCACAATACACTACATACAGAAATTAAAGCTATCTACACTCCAATGGCGGAAATGGCAGTGTCCTTCGCAAAAGACAAATTGCTTCCACTGTTAAGTGATGAAGCAAAACTGCTGTGGAACATCCCCAAAGAATTTGAGGACATACAAAATGAACTAGTTCACATTGAAGGCTCCCTTGAAAAGGCAGATAAAAGGGCTGCAGATGAAGGAGACAACACAAACAAGGGAATCAAAGCATGGGTGAAAGACTGGAGGGAAGCATCTTTTCGCATAGAAGACATCATTGATGAATACATGATCCTTGTGGAACAACAGCCCGATGCTCTTGGTTGTGCGGCTTTACTATTTGAGTGTGATATTACTCACTTCATTGAATCTTTGAAGTGTCGTCATAAAATAGCATCAGAGATTCAGAAGATTAAGTCATTTGTTCGGGAAATCAAGCAAAGAGGTCAAGATTATCACTACCTAATCCAACCTTCTCTTGAGCAAGAACCAGCCAACTACAGAGGTAGCCAACGTGTACAATGGCATGACCCTCGATTGCATTCCCCTTACCTTAAAGAAGCTGAATTTGTTGGCTTTGAAGGCCCAAGAGATAAATTGATTGGTTGGTTAGTGGAGGGACCAACAGAGCGTCTTGTCATCTCTGTGGTAGGAATGGGAGGGCTAGGAAAAACCACTCTTGCTGGAAGAGTTTTCAACAACCAGAAGGTGACTGCTCACTTTGAATGCCGCGCATGGATCACAGTGTCTCAATCCTACAATGAGAAAGAATTGTTGAGAAAGTTGTTGGAGAAGTTGTACGACGAAAACCCAGAGCATCGTCCTCAAGGAATTTCTGACATGGATAGAGATTCATTGATCTATAATGTGAAAAACTACTTGCACGATAAGAGGTACGTTGTTATTTTTGATGATGTGTGGAGTGTAGAATTTTGGGGTCAGATTGAAAATGCCATGCTTGATGATAAAAAAGGAAGTAGAATATTAATCACAACTAGGATGGATGGTGTTGTAGAATCCTGTAAGAACTCTCCTTTTGATCAGGTGCATGAGCTGAAACCTTTAACTCCAGAAGAATCTATGGAACTCTTTTGCAAGAAGGCATTCCGAAGTCACAATAATGGACGTTGTTCAGAAGATCTCAAGAAAATATCTTCTGATTTTGTTGAAAAATGTAAGGGTTTACCATTGGCAATTGTGGCTATTGGTTGTCTTTTATCTGGCAAAGAAAAGACTCCATTTGAATGGGAAAAAATTAGGCGAAGCCTAAGTTCAGAGATGGACAAAAATTCCCATTTAATTGGCATAACAAAGATTTTAGGTTTTAGTTATGATGATTTGCCAATCTATCTAAAATCATGCATGTTGTATTTTGGAGTATATCCCGAAGACTACGAAGTTAAATCAACAAGACTAATTCGACAATGGATAGCTGAAGGATTTGTAAAACATGAAGAAGGAAAAACCCTAGAGGATGTAGCACAACAATATTTATCAGAGCTAATTGGCAGAGGTTTAGTGCAAGTCTCTTCATTTACCATTGATGGAAAAGCTAGGAGTTGTCGTGTTCATGACCTGTTACACAATATGATCCTTAAAAAATCAAAGGATTTATGTTTCTGCCAGCATGTTAGTAAAAAAGATGAGTCGATGTCAACTGGGATGATTCGGCGCTTGTCAATAGAAACTGTTTCCAATGATTTAATGTGGAGCACTAAAAGCTTACACACCCGATCACTGCTTGTTTTTGCAGATGAAGAAAGAGCATTACCAAACTTTGTGCAAAGAATTCCTACAAAATACAAGCTATTAAAGGTACTTGATTTTGACTATATGCTGATGGCTTATGTTTCTATTCCTGAAAATTGGGGAAATCTAGTACACTTGAAGTATTTAAACTTGAGATATTCAGAGATGCCAACTCAACTTCCAAAATTCATATGTGAGCTCCATAACCTTGAGACTCTGGACATAAGGGATACAGATGTCAGAAAAATGCCAAATGAGTTTTGCAAGCTAAGAAAGCTACGACATCTTTTGGGTGATTATATAACATTCTTTCAATTGAAGAATGGTCTTGGAGGCATGACATCCCTACAAACGCTACGTCATGTAAAGTTAACTAGGGATGATGATGATGAGGACGACAACAATGAGATGAAGTTAATTAGGGATGACCATGAAATAGAACTAATTAGAGAAATGGAAGAGTTGAAGCAGTTAAGGAACTTAAGCTTTACTTCTGTCAAGGAGGAACACGGAAATGCTCTATGTTCCTTGATAAATGAGATGATAAACTTGGAGAAATTACATATTCAGTCAAAATATGGAGAAGTCATTGATTTGCCAATTACTTCATCTATGCCTATGCTTCGGAAGCTTCGCCTAGATGGGATGTTAACAAAGATTCCAGGGTGGGTCCCACAACTCCAAAGTCTTGTAAAATTGTCTTTGATATTCTCCGAGTTAACCAATGATCCATTGAAATCACTACAGAATATGCCACATTTGTTGTTCTTCGAAATGTTGAATGCTTATGAAGGTGAAAGTTTGTATTTTCAAGATGGAGGGTTTCAACAACTAAAGGAACTATCTCTCGGACACTCCCGTAAATTGAAATCTGTCATTATCGATAAAGGAGCACTGCATTCTTTGGAAAAGCTCAAATTTTGGAATATATCCCAACTTAAGACAGTACCTCTTGGCATTCAACACTTGGAAAAGCTTCAAGTTCTTGATATAAACAACATGCCAAATGATTTCAACAAATGTATTGCTCCCAACGGAGGACCAGAGCACCCAGTCATCCAACATGTGCCCCTTGTAAAAATTACTGTCGGAGTGTTTAGTGTTTAGTCATTAGGATGTCATTTGTTTCTAATTCATAAAATAATTTATTTATTTTTTAGTCCTTTTATTTGTTGCCGCGTGCTTTATTTTTTTGTTGTACATCATCATTAGAAATTAAGGATAAAATTATCTAAATGGTAATAACAAATGTTATTGTTGCCGCATGCTTTAGTTGCAATTTTTCACACTTGAAAGTCTTACCATTGTAATGTTTGAAATGGTAGAAATTGGGCTTCTAGTGCTTTAGAATTTAGATTCTCCATGTTGCTCTTTCAGTAATGGAGTTGTATCCTTTTGTTTCAGGATCGGCTCTTTGGTCCATGGATAAAAGGACTATGTGGAATTGTCTTTGTTTGACAAAGTCATCTACTCATCTATTTTTTATGAGTATGCGATGTACAATAATGTGTATTTCAGTTATGTAACTGTGTCTTTCAATATGTCAGAAAAAAGTTCGTCATTCAAGAATTGTATGATATTATTTTCCGTTTGACTTGTATCTCTTAATTTGGGAATAAGAAAAGAATTAAAACTGTGTAATTTCTTTGCTTTGTAAAGCTTTCTTCCATATTTTATTTTGAAGTTTTTTTGCTAAATTTTGCACTGCCAGCTCTTTCTCTTGGGGACATTCGTTAGTAAATCAATCACCTACTAAAGAAGTTTACAGTAAGAAGCAGAAGAAGAGTAACAGATAAACAGAATATTAGCGCCACATGAAGTTCTTAAGTAGTTATTGTCTGGTTGATAGTTAATTGAGATAGTGGGAGTAGTCAGGAATCAATAGGAAGAGGCATTGCAACCTTCCAGAAGATAGTAAATTATAATAAAAGGGGGAGAGGAACTTTTCTAAATTGGAAGGAGGGAGAGTGAGGTACTTCATATTTGGATTGGAAATTACAGTAGTAGGAGAGTTCACCTCTCACAAATGAGAAATTATATAGTCCACAAAAACTATGGTCTGGAGCAATTTCTTCCAAGCATTAAATTAAGTGTTATTAATACTTTCTCTAAATTGAAAAATCTCAGTTATATGATGTGTGAAGATTGGTTGGGATCATGTACATGTGGTGGTTCAGAACCATGTAACAATTTTTCCTATCAAACAGTTGTGACGGATACTTTTTTCTAGCATCATTATATCTAACTCGGTTATAGATCAATTGGATTTTATATTGAGCTAGTGTCAAAGGTTTGTCATTAATATATTTTTCAATTTTTCCAATGTATTGTGAACAGTTTTATCAATATTATGCATTATCTCTCTGAAAATCAGAGGAACGAACATATTTAGTAACAACAAAATGCTTACAATAACAAAATTGATTAGAAAACTATGCATTATATTCTCCATAAATAGAGTTGTGTTAGTTATTGCTTTTATGCTGTCCACCTCAGCTTCACTAGTAAAGCTTATTGAATAAGCTAATACATATATTAAGAAATTACAATTTGTATTGACTTGCTGCAAACTATCAAAGTAAAGAAGTAAGACTTTTCTCCCCAACTTGGGTCCCAAGACCCAGTAGAGATATTAACCAGATTTACCTACTTACTGAATCACCAACAAAGTCCTCTTGTAAACTTAATATTAACCACTTACAAGATTTTTAAGAGGGGTGATAGTATAACTTCTCATTTTAATCTAAGGTTGTCTAAAACTCCCATTTTTTTATCATGAAATTCAATGCTTAAATGTGATAAATCTCATCTTTATGGTTATAGTTATACAAAGAACGTCACTCCCCTTTTATCTTGTCCTTGTATCCCCAGACCGTCTGACCAAAACAGAAAGCCATTACATAAATTAATTAGCACTTTGCAAAACAACCTATCTGTTTATAATATATAATTTTTGAGCTACACAACCATACGCTGTCATGTGACTTTACTATTCATTGCCACTTGAGTATAATTGCTTAGGTGTGGTTTCTTCTGCAATTCTATTTCTCTTTTACTCCTCTTAATTTTTTATACCTGGTATAATTTTCTTTGAGTCATCAAAATATCTAGAATCTATAATTACCTTGATCCTTCATGTTCTAATAAGAAGAACACTGTTACCCTTTTAAATTTTATGGTAACTACACACTCTAACCTTAATATTTTTACCCTTAAGCGGTTAGTCTTAATATTCTCCAAAACAATTTCCATTTTATCCTGTAATTGCTCATAAGTAAATGCATGATCCCCTAAGCTTCATGATTTTTCCCACTCCCAAACCTATAGGCACCCCCGATTCTCTCTTCTCTCTTTCTCATCAATATATAATATATAATATTTGAGCTACTAAATAATACCCTTCCATGTCAGACTATTTGCTGACTTGTCATTCCCTCACCTACTCCTCTGCTTGTGCCTTCTATTATGCCTCATTGCTCGTGATAAAACTAAAACTGTTACAACTACAATGAATGATTGTTTGGTGGTTATGCCCACACTCAATGTTTGGTCAGTTATGCAGTCCAAATAATTTGTTCACAGAATAATTCCTTAAGAGTATGCATCTACTAGCAACAACGTTTTCTGCTTATAGTGGGATATAGCAATCTCCATACATGACATTTGTATGCCTATAGAAATTATAAAAATAAAAAATTTGTGAATCTGGTATTCATTCTCCCCTCTTGTTAATTCCCTAAACCACAGTTCTCAGGAAACGCCATATCATGAGAAACAAAAGGTGATATTCGTTCATTTGCTTTCCCAATCTTCATATTTTTTCCTGATCCATAATTTGAAGAATCGTCTTTAGAAAATGTCTTCTTTGTTGCAAGTCTCTTCATTCTCCTGAACAAAATCTAGGAACTGCTGAACCCATCTAATTTAGGACACATGCAGATGAAGATGAATCTGATAGAAGGGAAGGGAATGATGTTTCAGATGCGAATGCCCTAAAAATGTTGTAAAATGACCTACACTAAGTAGATTATCTTTTGGTTAGGTGGTGGCCTTATGATGCTCCAATGAACAAGCATTGGACAAGTTGGAACATAGAACATGTGATCTCATTCTATGAAATGTGATATAATAATATTTTGGGCAAACTCAAGTGAAGGAAAAGGCACACAAGCAGATTTGTTTTTGGTAACATCTCATGAAATTTGAACAAAATTTGAAAAGAACATGAAGTGACTTCTTTTGCATCTTTCTTCCTACTATTTTGCACTTAGAATTTCAATTGAAGACCTACTTTATCTCTTGCAGTCATCTTCCTCACTTGCGGTCCAACAAAATAACCTTTTAGGCTTTTCATGGTGCACTGGTGCAAAGCATTAGGAAACCTCTAATTATTAATTTTATACATTCAAAATAAATAAATATTCTTATTCCCACATTTATATTATTCGACATTTTACATTTATGATATACAACTAATATATCAATATCATAATTAATTTTATTATAAATATTATATAGTAAATATTTTATGTGAAAGAGAATAAAAATAAATAAATTTTCATTTCTAATATTCATTAAATTTTCATTTCTTTAATTTTCTAATATTACAAGAAAGACGAAAATGAAGGGAAGGAATTTTGCGTGCCTCTATCTCGCCCAAATATTTGAATCAAATAAATTATTTTAAAAGTAATTCCTCCACTGGTCTATTATTTCTTTCATTTTATTCTAATCATTATAGGATCCATTTGATTTGATCCAGATTAGTCAAAGGTAAAGCAAAAATATTGCATATATTTCAATTGCTTATAAATATGGTATGATATATTTTAATAATTTGAATTTAGATCATACCCAAATTATTCTCTCCAGTATTTTTTTTTCCCCTACATTTCTGTAGTTTTAAACAAAAAATAAATAAGTTTTTAGGTGTACAATTCAGGAATTTATTATAATTGTACATTAAAAAGATTAAGCGAGACAGGTTTCTATAGATTTTTAAGGAAGCACAGAGTATCATGGAAAAAATAGAAACTTATTTAGATTATATTATACATAAATATTTAATTTAATAATATTTAATATAACTGATATTTTAATTAAATTGAGTCTCCTAATTAAAAATTAATTAGTCATTGATTTATAACTTCTAATTAAATACAATTTAAAATTATCAGCGATTATAAATTAATATAATATTATTATGTTTTATTAAGATTTCAAATTATCTGTTACTCAATACAAATTTCAAATTAAAATAATTTCATTATGACATGATTGTTTGAATTTATTTTTTATTTTAAAATATTTAATACAAACTTTAATTTTATCACAATTATCTTTAATACAATGAAATAGTTTCCCACATTTAAAATATAAGAATGACATAGATATTTTAAATTCAAAAGGACAATTAGAACTATAAATCACATGAAATAATTTAATATTCTAATTTTTTTAAAATCCATTTCCCTATCATATTAATTTTTAAGATATCCTTTAATTTATATATTATAGCATAAAATATTTGAGGATTAGTTTCAGAACATTACCAAATAGAATTCTCCCAATATAATTACAAAATAGATTGCATAAATAAAAAAACATAACAAAATTATATAATAAAAAAATATAAAATAAATCTAATAATCATGTAAAGTTAAAAATAGACCTTTTAAAGGCTTCCAATTATCGAGATGTATTATTATTAAATTATATAATTGAACTATATTCGTAGATCATCCTTAACTTTTTTAAATTTATGTATATTTTAAATGTATAATTTTAAAATTGATTTTAAATTTAATAATTTATTTAATTTAATGATTGATTTATTTTCTATATATTGCAGTTCCTTCTAACATGTAGGGATAAATGTGAAGATTTGTCACTCAATGGAAAACCAACAAAATTAACAATATTGAAATTCCTACTCAAAGAGTAAATAAATTTTCTTTTTAACTTTTTTCATAAACAAATTATACATTTTATTCAAATAATAATTTCGTATTTTACCAAATTATATTTTATTCAAAATTAGAAGTTATATGTAGCATTATATTTTTACATCTTTCATATTATTGGTTAATTTACAAAAACAAGATTGTGAAAGTCAATCTTTGTAAAGACAGTCTTAGAATTTGAAAAAATAACGAACCTCTAAAATGAGAACAGAAAGATAGTGATAATCACCTCCATCAAGTTTAAGAAATTAAAATGTTTAACAACTTTTCACACATTTGATGTTTGTCATTTTTTTTACAGGTTTTGGCTCCTAACTTGTATTACTAGACATTACTTACCTTGGTAATTATATTCTCTTTTCCTTATATATATTTATATACAATCACAATCACATTATGCATTCATAATGTCAGTTACAACTACGTTCACATTTTTTCGTTGTTTTAGTTTAAACTTATATATACTCCTTTTTACTAATTTTATAAAACGAATAATTATACTCATACTTATTTCTACTATTCTCAATCAAAATATTTATGATAAAAGATTAAATAAACAAAATATAAATAAAGTGGATATTTAAAAACTTTTTTATACCATAATTACTTTTTCAAAAAAGATTAAATATTTTTCATCAAATTGCTACATTTTTTCCTTCTCCTTTAAAAAGTCATAATAATAATACTTAAAGTAATAATAATAAGATCAAAAATAATAGTACTAATAAAAAATAATACCACTTCCAGTCAATGATTTTTAAAGTTAAATTTCTTATTAGAGTTATGGTGAGAGATAGTGTTTTCTTATTAGAGACATTCCTGTAAGTCTTCTAATTATTAAGCATATAATTGACTATTACGCAGTCACTCCATTTGCTTATCCTTTATCTGATTTCAAGAATCTTTTACATTTAACTAAAAAGTCATTCTTTAACAAAATTGAAAATAACATTGCATGTGTTAGATGACAATTCAAAAACTTTGGGAAGAGGAACATTACTTTTTCACCGTGAAATTGATTCTTTACCATGTATTTTAGTTCGTTTTTGTACAAGATTGACATATGAAGAGTGAGACGTCAATAGGAGCTTTGATATAGCGGACAAAGAGAATAAAAAGGTAAGTTCTACGAGTTTCAAAATACAAAAGTAATATAGAGTATTAGATTTTCTCAATATCATACACATTATCCTAACAATTTTTTTTTTCAAAATACGTATAAACATTACGTTTTTTTTCAATTTCAACACATATTTTACAATTATCTAATTTTATAATTCAATGTAATATTCTTTTGTAAAAATATTTTTAATATGTTTAAAACATCTCATATGCATTTATTTATAACTCATGCAACGCTTGGGTTAATATTAGAGATGAGTAAATATATAAAGACTGGCGGGCTAGTCCACATAACCCGCAACTGTGTAGGTACAAGCTCTCAATTTGGAAGTTCGTTTAAAATCAGGGTTATTTTACCCACCTCATTTAGCTTGCAGGCTAAGCAAGTATACTCGTAGATTATTTTAGAAACTGATTAAAAGGTAAGAAAGGGAGAGAAAATGATGTACAAAAAGTTGGTTACTAGAATTTGAAGTGAAAGGTATAAAAATTCTATATTTAAATACTTTATATGTTTTGTTGTATTGTTCATTTTTATTTAGATATGATATGAATATGGTGAGGTAATAGATAATTTGTTTGAATTAGACAAATATTTTATATTTATTTAAAATTTAAATATTAACTTTTTTCTATAATGCAGGTCACAGACTTATCAGTTTACTCATGGACAATGGGAGACAAGCACGAGCCGCAAAAAATATAGTTATTTAATTTGCAGGCTAGACAAGCAAGCTGAAATGGGTGCGGGCCTAAATTGATGGATTACCTGTTTACTCAACTCTAATTAATATCTAGTTTCTTAATTTTTGGCGGTGCCTATTGCCACACGACCAACACCAAATAATAACAGCAAGAAGAAAGAAGAAGAAAAAACATGGTTTCAACAAAAAGCAACTATGAATGTTTATCGAACAACAACAACAAACTTTTAAATGCATCCCTCTCAAACCCAAATCACCAAAAGATTCTTTCCTTTAATTCAAAACTTCATCTTTCTTGCTCCACTTATCTTTCTAATTCATTTCAATTTTTCATAGGTTAACCTGTTATAGATAATGCAAAGTCCCAAAGGAGTGTGTAATTACATAAGGAGCAGTTGAAGGATAAACTCAATAGAAAAAAATCATTGCATTGATTACATTGTTGCGTCAGTGGTTACTAAAGTGAATTTGGGAAACATAGGATCACAGAGTAGTCAGACTGGCAAGGGATCTTCCATGACAGGAACGAAAGAGTGTAGTACCTCTAGCGGCATGAAAAGCATTGTGGCAATGAAGTGAACACAACAATGGAGGTGTGCTGACTCCACAATTTTGGTATCATCTTTGTACATTAACTCTTCATCATGGATTTTAAAATTTCATCATTCTACTATAAAAGAAAGGAAGGGGCATAGCATACCTTGGTGTGGCTGAAAATCTAGGAGAAACCCACCACAAATGCTCTAAATCCAATTTAGTATTTATACATACAATTGAAAATCATAATTGAATTAGGACTTTTGAGAAAAAATAATGAAAATGAAAATTTATGTCAATGGTACCTACATTTTAACATTGATTTTATTTTCTTTACAAGGATTTTCTGCCTAGGACACTAAGCTATTCACGTTTCATTTCCTTGTGGTTTCTAATAATTGATGCTTCTTTGACTTTGTAATTTTGTTGTCTATATTGTTGCAGTCACTATTTCATTTAGCAAAGAAAGTGTGGAGTTTAGCTCTAGAGGAAATATTGGGACAACAATATAGTTTAAAAGAAAAATGCTTATATCGACAAGGTAAATTGTAACATCCTCAAAAATTTATAAGAGGAATTTTCACTAATTAAAATTAATTAGTGAAATTTTATTTATTGAATAACGCTTAGCAAACAATTAATTACTTGAAATAAAAATAAATGTGTATGACAATTAGATAAATAAAACTAGCTTAGTGAACTATTAAATTAGAGACAAATAAAATTAATTAAAAAATTGATTTAAATTAATTAATTATGTTTACATCACTGGTGTTGATTTTAATGAACTTATTAATGAAAAAATGTAATTAAAGCTACTTATTAAAAATTCAATTAACTTATTTATATTAAGATTTAATTTAATCTAAGTAGAATCAAATTTAATTAAAGTAGCATAGAAGCTACAATAAGCTTAATTAAAAATGCCTAAGCCTAACTATTTAATTATGGATGGATTAAGAGTGGTCAAACATAGATGCAACCTAAACCAAAAGTCAATTAACCTAGACACTACCTTTATAAATAGGAATTAAGGATCCCTCTTTCACTTTCATTTGTGTCACACCTCCCTACCAACTCACTCCTTTCATTTTTAATTTTCTCTCCTCTCCTAAGTCCCCCACACCTTCTCCTACATTTCCCAAGCTCCTTTGTAGTTGGACGAAGCTACTAGGAACCCAAAGAGAGCTTCTTCTTCATCTATTTCCACTACACATTCTTTGTTAAAGAGAGCTGAGGTATGGAGGAGTTTTATTCCCCTCTTTTGACATTTTTACAACATATAGATCAGAGAAAAATGCTCTCATGTATTGTGCATTGTGTAACTAATGATATATTGTTTGGAAGAAGCTTACAACATAGCTTTTGTGTAGTTTTTGGTGTTGTTGTTTACTAATTATTAAGAGAATATTTTGCATTTTTTGTGATTTATGCTTTGAAATGGTTATTCTATTGATTGGTTATGTTTCTAACTAAGTTATGATTTGGAATCTTGAAATTCTTGTTAAATGATTAAAGTTGCAGCTGGAAGCTATTTTGTTTATGGATCCAAAAAAAAAGTCTTTTGATGTAAGAATTTTATTTGTTTTACTTGGATAAGTTTAGGACAAAAATGTCTAAGTGTTAAATGTTCATTGTTATGGTGATTTGACATAAAAACTAGCATTAACTATAGTATGAGTGAGACATGAAAATTGAACTAAGTGAACATCATGTAAGTCCTTTAAAATTTGGAGAGTTAAGAGGCAATGAAAGCCCAAATCATTTCTATTAGTGAAGAAAATAGGATGTATCAGTGAGGAGTAAGATACGTAGATCACAACATAGTGATCAGTACTAAGCGAGTGAAGTCACATTTTTGTTTGTGTTTGTATGACTCTATGGTGGGCAAAGGACTCACTTCACACATTTTTTTTAAACAACGATGGCTCGATTCTACTAATTGATCTTCTGATTGATAGTGTAGCCCATTAAGGGGCATTAGACACACGACTCTTTGCTTAAAGAAGATAAGTTTGATAGATTAATGTGGTTCACCTTCTCACCACCTAGAAACCCACATCGTTGAAGACCTGTGCATGTAAACCTACTTATGATACTAACCTAGACACTCGCATTGGGATATGTTTGTGAGCAGACCTCCCCATCTTTTGCTTCATCTGGATAGACCCTTCTTGATGCTAACTTAGAGCCAACAATGCGCTTGCACAACTCTTCGTCACCTATTAATATTATTCATGATTCACAACTCCCTTCATTTGACCCGCACACCATATGTGGTTTTCTTCTATCTAACCACCCTATAAACTAGAGTACTTTAAATACTACTAGTACTTTTAAGGCAGTTGGAGTCAATGGGGACAATGATAAAGAGGAGGAGGATCATTTTGAGGAGGCGAAGTAGATACTAGGTTTAGGTTAGTATACCATGTGGTGTATAGAGTTTACTTTTGACTTCTTTGACTAGGGCTACTTATTGATGGGTAGACTAAGTTACTTATTTTGTATATTGGGCATATAAATCCTCTTTTTAAAATACTTTTCTATTTGTTGTCTAACCATGATTTGTACATGCATGTTTATGGTAGTCTGATATTGGTGGGTGACTCCATGACATTTGTGATCACTATTTATATATATAT
>JAMLFT010005294.1:0-17820 GCA_026544285.1 Pachyrhizus erosus | reverse complement strand
AATATTTATAAATCTATTTTAAGCAATTAAATACTCTAAAAGTTTTCTTTATATATATATATATAAACATACGAAATGAACATTTAATTCAGGTTAACCAGAATTTATTTGGAAGGATATTTTTGGAGGAAATTCTCGTTAGAGAGAGTCTTCCAAATTAACGCAACTCCTCGCTCTAATTCTAATTTTAGTCATATTGGTCCCCTTTTTAATTCTTTAGCCTCTGATTAGTTTATCTATTTTATTTTAGTAAAAAAGAAGTTCTAGCGAAACAATATCTTGCTTTTCTTTTGAAATTATGTGTTATATTTTTTTTCCAACAAAAATAGCTGAAATGAATAATTTTAAGTTGTCCTAAACATATTTTTAATATTTTTGTCCTAGCAAAGAAAATATCAAGAAGACAATTCAATTAAATATACATAGATATAAATCTAGGAGGAAGTTTTAATTAGACTATTTTTTTATGAGAATCAAATTCATTATAAAATAAGGAATGCGTCCTTGAAATTATGTGTTATCTTTTTCTTCCGTGTCAAAGGGAAATAATGACAAAAGTTCAGTGTGAAAAATTTATAGAACCAATATATGGTTGTATTTCACATTTGACCAGGAGAACAGAATTTAAATGAAATCAAATTTGAGAAAGTAGAAAAAGTGAAGGTTATTCTCATTTATATAGAGAGGGTTGGTTTTCACTCTGTATTTTATCAAATATCCAAAATTTAATTCCTTTATAGGAAAAAGATGTTAATTTTAAGAATTGAAATTTAAGTATTTTAAAATAAAATTTAGAATTTTTTTTGGAAACTAATAATATCATTAACCTATATATTTAACATCAAATTGGTCTCTTAATATAATATTTTATCGTCAAGTAAGTTTGGATTAGTCTCATTTTTTTTATTAAAAATTATAAAATCAACAAAAAAATATTAAATAAAAGTAAGTCTCAAAAAAATTATATTTTTTTTTAATAAATTTTAATTAATAATAAAAATATGTTAGAGAAAATATTATTAGTATTTCTTTGATTAAAAAAAAAAAGATATGGTTAGAATAATTGGTTGATAACCGCTTCTTCATATGTGGAGCATCAATTATGCAACATAGAGATCTAAATTGGGTAGTTTGTCTTGAAACAATAGGGAGCATCTATCTTGCAGTGATTGATATATGTGATGTGGGTTTAAATTTTAAAAGTTTTCCAATAGCAGTGTCCTTACATGGCCATGTCAACCATGTGGGACGATGATCGTGTGCAAATTATTAGACAAAGTTACTTACTTTATCTGCTTCTTGCTTTGTTAAGTAAGGGTAAAGGTAAAATGATCGTGAAACGGGAAGAAGAGGAGATAAGTGTGAAGAAGTAGAGTAAATTACTTCGTTTGATAAGTAAGAAATCCATTGAAATTTTTTATAAAAAATGAAGAGTCCACAACATATTATTTATACATTGAGACAGGGAGAAAGACATGAAAATATACATTTAAACATTGTCATAATCGGTTATTTACAACATAACCGATTGTGCCCGTGACGAATTATGTCCCCACACCAACGAAACTTATTATCCCTCCTCCTTGTCTTATATAATATTAATAATAATAATAATATTATTATTGTTATTATTATTATTATTTTAAAAATTCAAATAATCACAAAAAATATATATCTTTCTTCAATTAAGCAATCTCTCTTTTTACTTTTCTTTTTCTTTTTTACCAACTTTCGTCTTCCTCTAATTTTTTTTTTATATCTACCAAACACTGCCTATATCATTAATATGAATATAGAATATTTTTTTAATTAAAGTACGTATATTATTCAAGTCATATTGGAGCTCAGGTTACCAGACCCCCTGTTATCAACATGATTTATTGGAATTATTTATGCTACAACGTACTCGAATTGATCCACAAGTTTATTCAGATCAAGTTATACTAACTCAAGTTAGGTTGGGTAAATATGGTTGATTGAGTTTATCTAGTCCGTGTTCACCTTTGATTGTTACGAAATTCTATATTATAAATTTAAATTTTTATTTAAGTATGAAGACTTTATATAGTTTATTTTTATTGTAATAATTTAATTATATGAAATTCATTAAATTGTTTTTAATTAAATACATAAAATAATATAACAAAGAAAAAAAATTAACGTATAAGAAGTAAGGCATTAACAAAAAATGACTCTGTTTATGTGCTGTTAAAAAAATGTAAGTTAAAGATATAAAGTAAGAGATTATTGATATTTTATAGCTGAAAATAAGAAAAGCTAAAAATATATACATTACTTATAATATTTTTTTTTGGTAAATGCATTACTAATAATATAATAGTAAAAGGATTTCAGCAAAAAATAATAATAATAATAATAAAAGGAAAACATAAAAACGTATATGAAAATTTAAACTATAACAATTCAAATAACATATCAGTAAAATAATAAATGAAAATAAATAATAAAAGACGCGTAGTAAAGTGATATACATAATCAGTTGTCATATATGTGATGTTAAAATAGGGTCTTAGTTTTGAATTTTCGCTAGATTCACTGAATGGTGTATTATTGTAAGAAATTTTCTCTTATCTACATAAAAGATGTCACTATTGTATGTTAACAAAGACGTATTAAGCAAATTAAATTACCTTTTCTCAAATCACAAGAGCAAAATTAAGGAAATAAAATGTTAAACCAAGAAAAAATAGTGAAGAAATGAAAAGATAAAGAAAAAAGGAACAAATCAGCTAATTAAACCTAAATATTAGTAGAAGAATATATAAAAGAAAAAAAGAAACCGTGATAATGATTCAAGTGTAGGTTGAGTGGGAGTTGGCTTGGTTTAATGACTATAATGATAAGTGCAAAAGACATAGCAAAATTTGGTAGTTGAGTAAGATGACAAAAACTTGGCAAAGATAATATGTAATATTAAAAGGTTAGGAAACAGACACCGAATAGATATAAAGTAAAAAGAATAGGAAAGCTCAACACAATTTCGCGCACCCAAACAAATATATATATTCCGTGTAACATACTTACTACCTTGAATTCAAACAAAACATGCAAAACCCCTAATGTACGCAGTAGTAAGTAGGCACTAATCAAACGCAACGTTTCATGAGTGTACCATAAAAGACATTAGGATGTGCCAATATAAATATTAAATAGATAGTGAAGGTGGATGGTGTGAACTCTGAAGGGAAATAAAATTGAAGGTGGCGATGGCGAAGGCGTCAAACTCAAAGTATCCGGAAAACGACGTGGTTTTAGAAGGTTTGTATTGGTTGAAGTGGACGGTGTGGGTGGTGGCGTGTGTGGCGTGCGTGTTGGTACTATGGCCATGGAATCCAGTGTTGAAGATAGAGAAGATGGACGTGAAGCGTGTGAAGGTGAGGCCTGTACCGCCGGTGGGGGCGGACGTGTGGATATCGCTGTCAGTGAGGGTTAAGAACCATGACGTTTACTGGATGGAGATGAGGGAGGTGGATGTAGGAGTCAAGTACAGAGGGAAGAAGATGGGTCACGTGGAATCTAAGGGATGGCAAGTGAAGGGCTGGGCCTCAACTCATGTGGAAGGTGAGCTTGAGTTTAGTGGGCTTCCTCCTACTGAGGTGACCCATTTGCTTGAAGACCTCGCCAAGGGTAAGGTCTACTTTCGCACTGTTGTCGAGGTCTCCGGCCATTTCGGCCTTTTCTTATTACGCACTCCTCTTACGTTCAAGGTACTATATAATATATACTCCTTCTTTTTCTTTTCCTTATTTTTTGCCCTTTTAACTTAACAAATACTATATTTAGGATCTAAGCTGGTACTAGTAAATGTTCATTCTTTTTCTAAAAAATTAAATCTTAAATTTAATTATGAATAGTAATTCAAATTTATAGAACTACACAACAATAATTATAGAAATATAATATTACGTAATATAAATGAGTAAAAAAATTAAAATAATATATGTTCCGGTTTTATTTGGGTTAGGTTAGGTTAGGTTCTATATATTCATATTTAATAGTCAAACCAATTCAATTTTTTTTTTCTGGTCTTATTTATGCTTCAATTGTTTGTTATTTTTAAAAGCATATCTCAAATTATTTATCACTTAAAAAAGTTTAAGAAGTCGAAACTTAAATAGTGTTTGACAAAACTAGTTAATAGCATAGCTTATAATTCACAAGTTAATTTAAAACTTACAAAATATTTGCTAAAGACGTATAACTTAGTCTATTGAATTTGGAATCATTTGATAAAATTAATTGCTAGAACAGTTTATAAACGTAAAATAATATCTTTATTTAATTTCTATATAAATTTCATTTTTTTGTAAATGAAAATATATTTTTTTTAGTAATTATAGTTTTGTGAAGCATTTTGTTAATAATTTTAAATTTAAATAACGAAGAAGTCTATTAAAATAGTTAGAGAGAATAACATTAAAAATAAAGAAGGAGAAGGTGAAAAAGAAACTATATTAATTAAAATAGTAAAGATAAAAATAGAAGAAAAAAACCTTACAAACTTATAAACTATTGAATTGCTGAAGTAATTTATATTTTTAAGTTAGTAACTAGTTTTTTAACATATGCATCGCCTGGGACATTTAAGTTGTCGAATTTGTTTTTGTGTGAGCTTTTTGAAATACATTAACATTGATTCCACATATAAAAATGAATCAAATAATATTTTTAAAGTATTTATTAGTTAATTGATTAATTTTTTTTATAAAACGTCAAATTAATTTTTAAAAATTAAAAACTAAATATTAAACACTTTTATTTAAATTATACTACATTTGTCTCTTAATATCATACTTTTTTTAAAATTTATTTGTCTTTTTTTATAAGATTCTTCTTATATTTTTTCTTACATTAATTATTTTTTATCAAAACATCCATAATAATATTTTAATAAAACTTTTATGAAAATAAGAAAAGATAATTAACAAATATTAATTAGTTATGTAAAAAGTAATTAAGTAAAAAAAGTCTCAATAAATTTTAAAGATAATTTTAAAAAAATAATATAAATTCTTAATTAATTTAATTATTAGCTAATTTAATCAATTTTTTAAAAGATGTGAATTAATTAAAATGTTTTATAATTAAGAAAATATAATATAAATTTATTTTCTCAACTAATATTCTGAAAATACTTGTATACAGAATTTTTTTTGTCATTACTATTTTTGTCATTGCTCATTAAAAACAACACAATTATCTATGCCTAAAAAAATAAATACGTTAATTTCATTAAAATCAAATAATTACGTATAGCATTAATTTTTTTTTTACTAACATTGATGGATTATTTTTTGTTAGTTGTTTTAAATATGGAACACTTTGAGATTTTCAATGTTATGGAAAAGCTCAATGGCTAATTTTTAGTGGGTGAAATTTACATCAGTATATCAATACAGAAGTTTTCAGCTTGTTTGATTTATTAGTTGCTTTAACCAAACACCTTCGATCCAATAAGCTTTTTTTTTTTTTTTTTTTTTTTTGACAATTTGATTCAATAAGCTGAGTGACATATTATTTTGAAATTTTCTTGTGTAGCATTGAAGAATGTATTGGATAATGTTACCAAAAGGCTCCTAAAAATAAAATGGGCGGGAAAATAAATCCTGGACTACATCAAACTTTACCACTTTATACTATATTAAGATTAAGATAACGTGAATCTGTTCACTAAACATCTAATTTAGTTATAAAAAAACTTACACATTAAGTTTATGTTTGATTATAAGAAAAAAAAAGATTTTAAAAAAAAATAAAATTTAAAGTTATTTGATTCAAATGAATAGAATATGAGAGAAATATTTAAATTAAAATTATTTATTAGATAATTAAAAAAAAGTTAATTTGCTACTAAAAATACTATTTTATTGTTAAAAAAAATAGTTTGTTATCTTTACATGTTCAGTACTACACATGTTATTACCACCTTTCTCCTCGTTCATTTTCTTTAACTTATTTTCATTACATTGTAACCACTTTCTTTCCATCTCCATTATAACCTTGCACCTCCTCCACTTTCCCACTTTCTTTTTTATGCTTGTTGTTTCTCGATGTCATGTCTATCGTAATCATCATGGTCGCAATATTTAAGAAAAGTGATCCTCATTAAAATCACAATGTTGCATTCGTTGTCATGTTTATTGTCATTGTCAAGGTCTTCACCACAATTATGACCTTAGTTATCCTCCATTCAGGATCATGTTGGTGGTGGTTGAGATTTTAATAAATATTGCGTTGTTAGTAATAAGTGTTTTGATGTATACTTAATTTAGAGATGACATAAGTGTCAAACAAATTTTGAGGAGGACGATATAGTAATTATGACTAAATAGTACTAATTTATTTTTATGTAAAATTAATTGAGAGAAAAATTATTTTCACATGGGTCACACAAAATTTTTAAAATTTCTTTCTCCCTTTCCCTATAACTAAATAAAAAATTATTAAACTTTTCCTCTCTTCCTTCTTCCTCCCTCTTCTTTCCTCTATTCCAAATAAAAAATAATAATAAATTATAAGTAAACTTATTTTACATGTTAATCTAGGATTAAGTAGAATTTTTTTGTAAAAATCTCATAAAAGACAATGTTTCTAATTAGTATAACTCGTACCTTTAATTCCAATGATTTTGATATTGAAAAATTAGTGTAAAAGTCGAGATGATCACATTTTCATGATTTTATTCAATCATAACATATACTACCTCTGTCTTATAGTAAGATTTTTTTAAAATAAGTATTATTTTTAATTTTTTAATGTAGTATTAAATTTTTTTATTTATATCTTTAATAATAATAATAATAATGTGCAATAAAAGTTATAAATTAATTAATGATAATATGATTATTTTTGTAAAATTTATATTCTATCTTATCTATTTATTAATTTTTTTATTTAAATAAAAAATTAAGACAATTTTATTTTAGGACCGAATAAGTAATTAAGTTTTTTAATATACAAAAGTTAATATCTGAAATGATGGACAAGTGTAGATCTCAGTGTATAATAATTTTTCCTTGATATTCTTTTTAATTATTTTCTCACTAAATTTATTTATTTTAGTGAAAATGAACTTCTTGCTGTGTTTTGTCACTAACCAATAAAGTTTGGGGTTCAACATTGAGGAGTTGAAAACAACTATCATGTTGGTATAGAGAACATCCACATTACAAGCAGCACGTGAACTCTGCTGCTAAAAAGTTATTTTTCTTACTGATGTTATGAATTTGCTGATGCTCTGTCTCTTAAAATCCCAACAGACAATACTGGCATGTGAGATTTTGGTGAATACAAAAAACCATTCAATTATTCTTCAACACTGCCTTCACAAGGTAAGCTTACACTGTCATTCAATTGGCCTTAGAATCTGAGGTCCTAATACAGTCTGTTGATATTGCCTTTGTCTTGTCAACCAATCTCTTGTACTGACTCTGTTTATCATTTCAATAATGAACTGAAGGACTAATCACAAACGCTCTGCATTCATGGATTCAAGGATCAAAGCATGTTGTTGGTCTTCCACGATTTGCATACGTGTATAAATTATATAATTCAGCTTTGGAAGGATCAATGGGAAGCACCACAATGACCACATATTTAGATTATTATTATTATTATTAGGAGCTGCTACCAGAATCAATTGCAACCTGCAATGATTGTATTATCATGATCATTATTGGAACAGTGGGTAAAAAAATTCAATCATGAAAATAACCATGTTTTCGATCAGAATCGTTGCTAAAGGTCGTTCCATTTTTGTATAATTTTCCTCCATCAAGTCAAGGATTTCATTACCAACGTTCAAAAATAAAAAACAAAAAAAACATAGAATTAAATTAAGGAAACTCTTGATAACACCCAAATTATAAATGTCTGGGAAAGTACTTTCTTACTGAATAATATCATCTTTTTCACTTTTTTATTATAAATTAATAGATTTTTAATTCTCTTCTCTCTTTTTGGATATTTAATTTAAAAATAAAAAAAATGTAAATGGAGAAAAAGATACAAAACCACGAACTCATCTGTGATCTTTAAATATAACTTTCACATTTTACCTTCTGCATTGTTAATTAAACAACATATCTCGTAAATCCGAAATTTCATAAAATTCTCATCATCACATTCTTTGTTCTTTTCTTCATCTTTATTTTTTCATTTTTTTCCCTTCTGAATTAATGGTCCACCAAACTTTTGGGAGCGTAGTGAAATAACCTTTTTCTTTATTGCGAGAATAAATTCAGTTTCACTTTTTTCTTCATCTACTTCGTTTTCCCCTTTTATTTCCAAACAAAGCTAATAATTTTCCTTTGAGTTAGGATGAGTCAAGGCATGGCCTGGTGACTGTTGAGTTAGAACAACCTTGTTTTCAGTCAAAATTGCAACCAAAGGTCATTCCATTCTGTATAACTCCCCCTCAACGAGGATTTGATTCGCAATGCTGAAAATACTTGTAAATAAAATTATTGTAAATGGGAATACATAAAATAAGGACTAGTTTGATTTTAAAAATATTTTATTTTATCGCTTAAAAATATTTTTTTTCATTTTAAATGACTGAATTTTGTTTTTAATTTTTAATATTTTTTTAAAATTTTTTTTATCTTTAGTAAATCTAAAATTTTATTTTTAATTCTCATTATTAACAGATTATTGATATTGAGTTGTTCATTAATTAATTATTTTTAAATTTATTTACATAAATAAAATTATTAAAATATTAAATTTTTATTAATAGACAATTTACATTTTTAATAATAATCTATTAATAACGAAGATTAAAAACAAAATTTAAAACTTGTGAAGGATCAAATACTGCAAAAAAAAAATTATGAGTAACAAAAAAACATATTTAAGTTTATTTTTATTTTTTAATTTTATAAATAAAAAAAGATAAATTTATGTTTACTTTATTTCCTGCTCTTTAAGACTTGTATAAAAAATTGCGTAAACATAAATCCCTCTTCAGTTTTCACTATTTATTGTACAACTTTATAATTATTTACAAAGATATTTTTTTAAACCAAATAAAATTTTAACACTTTTTATTTTCATAATTTCATATATACAATTTTAAAACAAAAAATAAAATATATGATGCTTTTATAATTATTTTTCTTCATTTTTCACTATTTCTTGTACAACTTTATAATTATTTATAATAAAAGTAAAAACAAAGATATTTTTTTAAACCAAATAAAATTTTAATACTTTTTATTTTCATAATTTCATATATACACTTTTAAAACAAAAAATAAAATACATGATGCTTTTATAATTATATATATAAGAAATAAAAAAAATATTTTTAAAATTAAGCAGGTCGTAATTTTAATTTTCCTCTCCCTTATTTGGGTATTTAATTAATAAATAAGCTAAATGTAAAAGGAGAAAATGATATTAAACGACGAACTAGTCTGTCTCTCTATAATCTTTACAAACAACAGCTTTCATGAATTTTTCATCACTGCGTTCTTTTTTATTTTTTTCTTTTTCCCTTTTTCTTCTTTTTCCCTTTTTTTTCTTTCTTTTTTCTTCCCATTTAATGGCCCATCATACTTCTGAGAGCTATGTGAGATAACTCTTTTTAGTGAATGAAGCATTTCAGTTTTACTTTTTTCTTAATCAACTTAAATTTTTTCCACTATTTCCAAACAACGCTAAAATAACTTTCTGAAGAAGCGGCATAGTGCGGTGACCCATAAAAATAGGGGTAATAAAAGGATAATGAGGAAATAGAGTGGGCCAACAAGGTTGAGAGGCACACAGTAACTTTTAATACATGAATTCAAAAGCATTTCAAATTGAAACGAACGCTTGTACAAACGAAAGGACCATATAAAGGGTTAAACAGATTTAAAAATTGAAATTATGTCCTAAAATCAAACGCTTAAGCACCGACCAATATTTATTTATAAGGTGGCCTTATGGTCTTACACTGAACCAAAAAACTTGTGCATAAAAAAGATATAAAACTTTTCTCAAATCGTTGCTTATTTCCAGGGTTGTCTTTAGTTTTGAACTCCCGATGAACATGAAAACACAAAACTACTATTGCGGAACCATTTTGTTTATAACATTCTGGCACATCAAATACATAGGGTAGGACTTAGGTGTTTCAATCAGCAATTTCTCTACATAAAATAATAACTTCTTATTTGTTATTTATCTTTATCCAAAGTAACTTAGTGAACAAACCATACCCCATGTGACAACATAAAAGTACAGCCACGAAACAATTTCAAAAAGTCATATAGTTGCAATTTCAATTGCTGACATCACAAGGAAGTATTAAATTGCTGGATTATAGTATTTTCACTCTTTTTCTTGATCCTATCCTGTTGTAAGTACGTGCTGTGCTGAGGTGGTGGTGATGAGTTGATAAAAAGAGAGGTATGTTGTCATTATATAAATAACCATAGTGCATGCACTTCAAACACCTTGGTCCCTTAAACCATTTTATGCTCCCAAGGTTCTCTGTTCTAGTTCTATACACCATGAACCTTGAAAATTGCCACTGTCTAAGCACCATAAGAAGCAACAGCAGTTGGTCAAGTTATGAGAGAATTGGCTACAATCCCATTGTTTGTGTCAACGAATTTGTGACCAGATTGAAGATGGGAAGCTGGAAAGCTTTGTGGAGGAAGATCAAGAGAGCAAGGAGGAGATTCTTTAGACCTTCACCTGTGTTTCATGTTCAGTATGATCCTACCTCCTACTTACAGAACTTCGATGATGGCTATTCCACCGACCCAGATAATGTTTCTCGGTCCTTCTCAGCTCGATTTGCAGCACCCTCCAAGATCTTTGGGAAAATTGAAGGGATAAGTGATGGAGAATTGGAGATAAATCATAAGAGTAACATAGTAGTGTAAATTTTGAGTTCCTTTGGACTCATTTTTATTTTTTTCGGATGAATTATGATACATTGTACAAAGGTTGAGACATCTAGCTAATCTCTTTGACCTAGTTAATCTATTATCTTTCCATTTCTTTTTTGTATCACTGTTTTTCATCTTTTTCATATGGAGTAGGCGTTGATAATAGAATTGTTAAAAATGTTATATTGATTAGTGATATTGCAAAAATAATATATGTAAGTGTAGGATGATCTTCACTCCATTAATTAGTTTTTAGGGTTGAGCTATATGCAATCCCTAATTTTAAGAAGAACTAATTTCCATGGTGTTTGGATGGGCCCTTTGGCAATTAGCTAAAACTTTTGAGTCAGGGTAGTGTCGCTCCATATGTATAAAACAACATTTATAAGTCTACAAAAATAAAGATGCAAGTTGCAACACATCGTAAGCAGAGCTGAACATATTTGTTCCTAGTTGCTCAAAATTATGACATTACTACATTGTTGATGGTTATAATTCAAAAGCACATCTAACCTCCAAATGGAGTTGATATCATTTTCCGCTCACTTCTAACTTGATAGTGAACTTGAGAATGATTTTTTATGTTCCCCTTGTTAGTATTTTATGTGCTTAAGGTTGAACACTATTGTCTTCATTACTTCTCTATGTTCTAATAATCCAAGGTAGTGACAAAATAGGATATCATTATTTCTCTTGCACAAAATTCCCCCGGTATTGATCAACCAACAAAATCATTAACCAACTTGTATGGTGGTCCACAAACTCCTGGTCTTCTGGGACCATAGTATCTGCCTACCCAGTAAAAAGAAGTAACTGCAACAACCATGTGCTCTGCCAACATGATGTGCTAGTGCTATCCAACCTTCTTTCACTTGCCCCTCTTAGAATATATTTCCTCTTTCTTTCCACCTATCCGCTTTTTTATTTTTTCTCTTCAGCTTCCTTTTCAACGAAATTTGAGTCTTTTATTTGTTGAGACAAAGTAATTCAGGGAGAAACTGATAAAAAATTGGAATGGTGAAAGCTATAGGGGCTATTTTCTTGCATCTCAATTCGTTAACCCTTTTATCTTACCCATGACTGATGCGTTTCAGACTGGTGCAGTGGGGCACATGAAATTTAATGCTTGTCCTTGTGCTACCATACCTTCCTATATCCTTTGGACCAAACTGTCTAACCATAAATGTTTTTAGTTCACCCATCAAGTAGGTAAATAAGGGGCTTCCAAATTTGGAGACAAAGCCTCACTAGAGTTCTCTATAAATTCACTACATAATTAAGAATCAAGTGAGGCTTTCAAAGATATCAAAACCCAGTTGTCTGTCATATCTGTCTGCTATATATGTCTCTTAGGGACACACTGGCACGCATATAATAACATTAGGTGCAAGAAGGAAAGGTACTCAACCGAATCACAGCTCAAATAAATGCAACAGAAAAACCTATAATTTTGGCTCTCTTGCCATTATAATTGGCAGCTCATATCTACCAAAGTTACCATGATTATTGTCTTATTGATTGATTGACATTGGGGAAGGATGAAATTTGGGACATCAACTCTTAGCCCCACGAACCCTCTATTGATGGAATCACTCACTTTGGTGACTATGGCATGCATGATTGTGATGTGTGTAAAATGCATACATTTTTAGATTCCCTCTATTGCAGTGGAAACTTATCCTTGAAAATGAAAACCATAGGAAGCTAACAAGATCTAGCAGTAAACAGTTAACCAAGTTTGAAATCTGAATCAGACTTTTACCCTAAAAGACATGGATCAAATATCAAATAACTAAATTGCTCATATTTTACATTTAGTTAAATATGAATTATTTAAATATTTGGTAGAATATTTATGATGCTTGCCGTACTTCCAACAGGCCTCTGATATGTCATTTTCTACTATCTCTACTGCATTTATTCGTTTTAACTTTTCTAAAGTTACTCACAGACACGTTCATATCTGTTTTTTTGTTTTGAGTATTCAATATCTTTTTATATATTGTAAGTTTGTAAATATTATAAATTCAAATAAAGATAGATATGCTCAAACATTTGATACAAAATTTATAAACATTTTTATTTTGAATATCTACTTTTGGTTCAGAAAATACATGCATGATTTTCAAATAAGTCGCTAAAAATATCAAATTACTGATAGAAAATGTTGTGGGCATACGGCTGGTGCTTTGTTGATGTGCCAATCAGAATCACCTGCTATCCCTTGATGGCTTGTTTAGAACCGACAGAAATTTTTTTAAAAAAAAGGATAAATTGAAATAATTTAATTTTTATGGAGTCATTAAAAACTTGTCATATTTTTGAAGATTTTCCTATTAGTTTCATCATCCTATGTAATTTATTTTCAAATACTTTTTCTTTTTAATTTGCCGATGTACCTAAATATGTAATATAGTTGTTTGGAATCTTGATAAATTTTGAGGGCGTCGCAAATGCGGCTGGTTCATTAGCAGCAAGAAAAATTCTGAAATCCCCAAACTCGGGAACAATTAGTATCAGTTAATTCCACGCACTATAAATGAGTGTATGAATATACTGTAATATCCTTATCATTGAAAGTTTCTCTTTACTTAGGAAGCAGATACTTCTGTTGAACCACACGCCAGACATTTTTTTTAACATAATACATTTACAACATACTTTCAACACCTATCAAATATTTCTCAATTGTGTCATAATTAAATAATTTTTTTTTTTACACAAACATCTTGGACAGAACTTGAACATCTAACATAATTTATGCTCGAATCAAAAATAACAAAACACTTATTCTTAACTAAACATTTTCTAAACACTCTTATCATAATAAATAAAAAAGTTAACTTATATTATAAATATTGTAGGGTACATAATATTATTTTTTTCAAGTTCGTTAATTTTAAATGACTTATATAGTTATTTTAATTTTTAAGAAATATAATTTATTTTATCATAAAAAAATCTTTAATAAAGACTGTATTGTGAAAAGATTCCTCTTAATATTTTATTTAATATTATATGAAAATTATAAAATTTAACAATTTTATTATTAAAATATAAATTATATAAATCTTTAAGTCTCAAGCGGTATTATGGTGTCTAATATTTTGTACATTAACCATATTCTGGTGTTCCTGTCATGTTTGGTGTTCGTGTTAGAGTGGATGTTTCATAGCTCTTCACCAAATTGAGCGCATTTGTTCTCCAAGCAAGTCATAATCTTTGCCAGATGCAATGGTACCAAATAAAGTTATCATCTGAGTGAACTGTCACCTATTCTCATGTAAGTGTTCAAACTTCAAACCTTACATCCTGTAGAAATGATTTCCATTATGGCTTGAATTATACTGTGTGGCTGCACCATTAGGGCATCAAATTATATAAGATTTTAGCTCTGCTCTCAGGCATTCATAACATGTATCAGCAAAGAACTTGATAGAAAGATGATATGTCTAACTCAACTCTGAATTCAAATTAAATCATAGTCCTCAAAGGTACAAAAGCAAATAAGAATTTACAACAAAATTATTTGGGAGCAGATACTAGCCCAAAAGGGGAAGTGGGGATGTTGCAAGTACTCAAACTCGAGTCTCAAGCAGCCAAAGCTACATCAAGGAAGTGCCACATACAACAACCACTATATAAATACTGCAATCTATGAAAACACCTCTAATGGCCTGGTAGGCGACCAAACTCCTCTCCAAAAGCTTTACTGCATCACCCCAACTGTGTCCATCCCCAGGAGCTTTAACTTTTTCTCCATCAGTTTCTTCCATGACAATTGCCCTTCCTCCGTATAGGCGAGCAAGCACAATTGTAACATCAGTTAACAAGACTATGTAAAGAGGCCTTGAGGCTAAAACACTCCCTGAAATCATGTAATAAAAAACTACCAGCAATGCTATTATCAGAGAACTGAGAGCACGTGTAGGCTCAGAAGCTAAAATGCTGATATTCAGAGCTCTTGAAGAGAAAAAAGTAGCCTTGTGCCTGAAAGGTGTCTTTAGCTGTTGTGTGTCAGGTGCTGAATTTTTAGGGCTTGACGTGACAGAAGGTGGTTTCATTTTGGCACCATCACCCTCATTCACCTGATTGTTGGCTTCTGTAGTAGTATCAGAATCCTGTATGAGAGGCTCCTCTTCAGCTTTGAAGTCGAAATTTTCCATGTTTGAATACCTAAATCCGCCCTGATGTTTTAGCTTTGCTGAAGAAAGAGAGGCAGTGCGTTTATTTTCAACACCGCCTGAAAATCCCAACGAATCCATTTAGATGCATATAAGCAATATGTCGATTCCATCATAACATTTTTACCGACAATAAAACTATGTCACTGCAAAAAAATGGCTGCGTTAACAAAGATATTTCCTGAGTGGAATATCAAAGGAAAAATATACCTAATTTTGTCGGGCGACCCGGTGACGCTAAAAGGAGCACAGATAAACAATATTACATCACAGAAATACCAGTTACAAAGTTGCAGAATTCGTAACTGGATTCCTTGAAGATACTGTTAAAATTTAAACTTAAAAGTTAAAACCTACAAGGAAGGTCTGTTTTACTATTCCATAACCATAGATTTATAATTGTCGAGGTAATATATTTTGATGGCTGAGGAGTGAGGACTCGCATTTTTTTTCCTTCAAGCTTTCCATTTATTCAAATTTTCCTTGAGTCCATTCTATTTCTTCTCCTTATTATTCCTTTTTCCATCTATTATTGATATTTGAAGAATGGAAATCAATTTAAATTAAAGAAAACTAAAGCATGAAACATGAGTATATCGAGTATCAATCATATATCCAAGTTTAGTTCTTGTTGGCCATAGTAATAACTAACAACGCAACATGTTACATATAATAAGTAAAGTTATCTTCACAGACATATTTTTACACACTGGTCAAAATATTTTCTACAAGTCATAAAATAACAAGAATTTAATTTCCATGTTCTATCAATGTAACAGTTTTTACGCTCTGAATCATAGCGTGTTTGGAAACGCATAAGGCATTGTGGGAAGTGGATCCCCAACGCAATTATTAGTAGCTTTTGCATTGTCTTTGACGTGATTTTGCATTAAATGTGAATCCCCAAATGAGCACTTTGTTTTGCATTTTACGTACATTCTAATTAAGTTTAAATAACAATTAATAATGGAATCTCTTTGAAATATTGCATAACGTCCAATGAAGCATCATAATGAAGCAATCTCACGGAAATGAAAAGCAAACTAGAAATGTAAATTACATTTTTATCAAACCCCTTGCAATGAAAAGGTAAAATTTAAAGTTTTTATGACACGCTTTATGAAAATAATGAGCATCCAATGAACCATGAAGATTTAAAAAAAAAGGAGAAGAAAGATTGGGAAGGTACTAGGTAGCAATACGAACCAGAGAGATCTTGGAGGTAATCAGTGAATCCAGACAATGACTGAGGGCGCTGGTGACGAGGGGGAAGGTGGTGTTGATCATCTGAGTTGGTATTGAAAGCTGCGGCTGACAAGGATTGCGCGTGGTGAGGAGTGTGATGGTGGGTTGGGGAAGCCGCCGAAGAGTGTGGTGTCGGAGGAAGCGCATTGATTCGACCCGTTATTAAGGCCATGCGATCCGAACCTCTCTCTGCAATTCTTCTTCTTCTTTCATCCTTCCCTCCTCCATTGCTCGCCATCTTCTCTCTATTCTCTCTCTTTCTCTCTCCCCGCGCTTCTGAAATTGTGTTTCTGGTATTTCCGTTACGACAATCTTTAGGGTCATTTCCGGAAACGACGCCGTTTGACAAGGCCTTTTCCCTCACCTTAGCGGTCACGTACACTACAATATTTCAAGACAAAGGATTCTTTCACCATAATGAAATGTGCAGTCATTCTGTCATGTAAACTTTGATTTTATTATTTACTAATAAATAATATGTTTTAATTGTATCATTCAAAAATTCCATTTCTGATACAATTATTTATTATATTTAAATTTAATTACACTTTTATCTTTTAATATCATGATTATATAAATTTTATTTTTTACATTTTAGTTGTGTTATTTGAGTCTTTTAATTTTCTTATAACGTTAATGTGTGAGATACTGTGAGTGCATATATTGTAGTAAATAATTAATATAATATAAAATAAAACAAAAAAATGATAGTTTATAATTTATAATAATATATCTTAATTAAAATTAATTCCTCTTTTTTAAATAATATTTCTTTCATAAAATTATGTTGTTTTAAGCTAATTATTGTAAATATTTTCTGTATTAAAACATTAAGATGAGAAGAAGAAAAAAATAATAATAATGTCCAAGCACAAGTCAATGCAAAAGTATATGGAAAGTTGCAGAATTTACATGTAGTTTTTAAATGTTTTGAGTATTGTTCTTGATTAAATTTAAAGCTTCACTTCGATCATTTGTCTAATAAATATTTGAATTAAAAATTAACATGTGTTAGTAGGTGAAACTCCAATTTCAATTAAAAACAACACCTAAAACAGTTAGGGATGCATCTAACTTTTATGTTGTTGGAAACAATATAAAAGTACAGTTATATTAGGAATGATATTATTAAAAAATTAAATGATAATTACTTTTATTGATTAATTTTTTTGTAAGAAACTAATAATTTAAATGATAATTTAAATTTTTAATAAAATATTTTCCTTACATTAAAAAAAGTATTGGCCACTCACTTAAAAATATAATCATATTTTCATTTTCATTAAATATATGGACATATTGGTTTTAAATTTTTATAATCTTATTGACAATAATTTAAGCGCATTGAATAACGTGACTCTTTATTTAATGATATTATTTATTTCATTTGAAAACATTTTTATGAAATACTTCTTCCGTGGTATTTTATATTAGACATTTTTTTTAAATTATATATTATTTTATAAAATTAATGAAGTATTAAACATTTT
>JAMLFT010005293.1:0-17821 GCA_026544285.1 Pachyrhizus erosus | reverse complement strand
AATTAGCTGTAATTTTGTAACAATTAATCTATAATTTGTTCAATCTATAATGTCACGTGTAATTTTCAATAAATTATTAAAATTAAAAAAAATATGCATAATTATCTTATTTATATTAAATAATAAATATATTATTAATAGAATTATGGACTTAAAAATAATTATTTATTTTAATTTTAAATATATTTACTATTTTAATTATCTTAATTAATATTTTTAATTTTATTAGTTATACGAACGTTAAACTGACTGAAGTTAATGATAAAAATAAAAAATTAAAATTGTAAATTTTATATATAAAAAAAAAATAGAATTGTTTCTCGCTCTCGCTGGCTGGACTCTTGCTCAGTCTCTCTCAACCTCGAGCTCGCTCTCTATCTCTGGTTCGTCTCTCTCCTCTTTCATCTCTGCATTTCTCCCTAGGGTTTGCTGATTCTAATTTGGTTCTAGGATTTCTTCATTTGTGTTTTTTATTTTGTTTCTTAGGTAAACGTAAGTAAGATCGTTTTTGCTTTTGGTTTTGATTTTGTTTCTTCGGTAAGCTTGATCTTGATTTATTGATTTTGTCTTTTTTATTCCTGTTTCAATACAATTTTTGTTGTTGTTGCTGGTTGTTATTATTAGCGTGATTTTCCAATAGCATGTTTTCCTTTGTCTTGTATGATTGAATTTGAATCAGTGAGCCTCGGATATTGAGTTTGCTTAATCCTTTCGTTATCTCATTCTGTACAAACTAACTTTTTGAGGTTGATGAATCAAATGCGAAGCATGTGTGTTGAGCCCATAGTGAGATCACACGAGAAGCTTTTTGAGGATCCTGCACCAAAAGTGAAGCATAGTTTTAGTATAGTAGTAATTAACAATAGTGCTTCGCTGGTCAGGCACTGGGTGATGGAACAGTCATTCAGGCTGGCCCTGATGGTGGTTGTGTTGCTCATGGTAGCATGGTTCATGTGTATGATTGGATATTAGATGACCACCCTCCTTTTAGTCTTGATTACCAGAGAGTTAATGATGTTGGTTGGTTTGTCTTCAACAACATAGTCATTGGAGTCAGTGGACGGCTTGGGAGGGATGATGGTGGGATGAGTTTGTTCAGTTCCCACACTTTGGTAGAAGCGTCAAGTCTGTCATGTGAATCAAGTTAAGAGGTTACACTGCTGGTGCTTTGGGTTTTGGTTCAGATTATAAGATGTTTTCTAGTTGTAAGGGAAGGAGTGATGGTATGGTGTTGGTGTTTGGGACCAGGTTATTGAGAAGCAGATTTTTTTTTCTATGAGCCTTTGGTTGGGGCTGTTAATAAGCTTCAGTGACTGGAAGGGAGCAACTGTTTGTTGGTTGCTACTACGTTTCCTAGGAAGGACAACTGTTACATTAGTCTTTGGATTTCAGAGAAAGAAGATAGTTTGGAACTTTGGTGTTGGTCTGATATGGGGGCTCCCTTGGCTGTGGATGAGAAAGGGGTGAGGGATGCTATTGCAAAGGAGACTAACCAATTAATTTATACTTTATATGTTAGACATAGGCTGCTATGAAAGATAGCTAGCTATCTGTTATGTACAACAGTAAATGTCTTAAAACAAAACATTGAGGCAGACACAACTGGGTGGGCTATAGTTATTAGTTACTGCTTAAAATAAAGCTCAAGAAGCTTCTTTGAAGTGTTAAATGCACTCATGAAGGGATTAAGCTCAATAGGGGCATTTAGTCAATTATAATATAAGCTTGGAAAGAGAAATAAAAAGACATGTAGTTTTGCAAAACAATGCATTTAAACTCCAGAAGGCTGAGGCAGAGGCAACACAGCAGAGGGTATATATAAAATTCCACTCCCCAATCTTCTTCTTTATTGATTCCAGTTAGGGTTAGATCCAATTATGCATAATTAGTGTATTCATATATACAACAGAAGATTGCAATTCCTCCACTGTTCCTTTTTGAAATCAAAAGATATTAACAGTATTGGTTGGCATGATAGAATTTCCTATTCCCAGATCTTGGCCAACTGCCATCAGAGGGTTTGATTTCCATTTGTGCTCTATTTGAGATTAAAGCCATTTGTGAGTTTCCATTTTTTTTTGGTGATTTCGAATGTTGTAATAAGCTTAAGCATAATAATTATAATAATAATATATTTATATACTGTTGTGTTTTGTGGGTGTAGGGTCTTTGATAATGGCAACCACTGCTTGTTTTATCATTGTTAGCAGAAATGACATTCCTATATATGAAGCTGAAGTTGGAGTAGCTGCTAAAGTATGATTCTATTCTTTATTTTTTTATTTTATTTTAGATTTTGTGAATTTCAAGCTTTTGTTGATTTATGAAATATACTTTTATTTTTAACTTGCTTCTTGCTAGACATTGGTTTTTCTGGCTATTCATGTGGATTGATTGACCACTCACGCATCAATTTAAGTAGTGAGTTTTTAGGCAAATTAGTGTCTGAAAGATATTATAGTGGAGTTCAATTATGTTGTGACTTGATTGCCTGATTAATGTAAATGCTTATTTGAATCTTGTGCATCACTTGTTTTGTGTGGCTTTGAAAGTAAGGAATTATTGTTTTCTTCACCAAATTTACATCATTTTGCAATTCCATTCTGCCTTATGACAGAGGGAGGATGCTGCTCAGCTGCATCAATTTATCCTCCATGCTGCTCTTGATATTGTTCAGGACCTTGCATGGACTACTAGCGCTATGTGAGTTGCATTTTCAGTTGATACACCCTTAACATTATATGTTTGTGAAACTTTGATATTATGGTCTTCTTCTGTGCCTCTTCCGTGCTTGTTTTATATGTTCTTTTTCTCAGCATCTTGTTCCTTAATATTCTCTATGCAGGTACTTGAAATCAGTAGACAGGTTTAATGAACTCGTGGTGTCAGTGTATGTTACAGCTGGTCATATCCTTTATACATGGGATTATTTTTTAGTTGAGTTGAAAAATTGCATTGCTCTTCTTGTTTGTTCACTTTTTTTGTTTTTGTTTAATCTTGTTTTGTCCAAATACATGAAGTACTGAGTACCCAACTTTGAGTACCAATCAATTTAATTTGTTTCTTTAATTGTATAATTATCCTAGAGTAGAGTAGCTTACAGCAAACACATATCTCTTTATGTCTTTTTTGTGTCTGTGATATTATCCTTGACTTATCATACATACCCGATTTATGTTGCTACACGACTCTCGCAATGATGATGGTATTAAGAGCTTCTTCCAAGAGGTGCATGAGCTTTACATAAAGGTAATATGTTTTTTCTTGCACACCCTATAACATGTTTCATATGTAGCGTTACCTTGCTTTTTAGTTAATTTCATACGTGGCCTTTTCTTATTCTACAAAAGGATGCTTCTCTAGAAATGAGATTATGAGAAAGTTTATGTTTACCATTTCCTTAAAGCATACTTAGCTGACTAAACAAATATCAATAGCTATTAGAATAATTTTTCTGGTCTTATCGCTGTTGAATTAGTCACATTCTACATTTTCCCCTAATTAACAATTCAATATTTTACTATAATAGGCATGCTAATTGCTTAATAGATACCTGGTACATTATTAACAAGCCATAATGACGAACCTGCATTTTGAAGTTTTATAGAAGGTTGCCAAATTCCATCCTATCTGTTTCGGAGTGCAATATTCTTCCTGGATGAATATGCAGAATGCAAAAGAAGTTCCCAATAGTTACTTTTCGGTAGTTGAGTTTCAGAGTTTCCACTATTACTTTTTGTTCTGTGTTTGGATATGATTGGGAACACTCCTATCAGTAAAAGAAGTTGAAGTTGTTAACTGTCCTTTTGATTTAGTTGTGAAGATAACATGCAGATTCTTATGTTAAATTTATTTTTGAACTTCATTTTATGGATTATGAATTATTGAACTGGCAAGTGGTAAAGTAACATTATTTGTATGTTTGGGAAATTGCAGACTCTTCTTAATCCCCTGTACTTACCTGGCTCCCGGATCACGTCATCACATTTTGATACTAAAGTCCGAGCCCTTGCACGAAAGTATTTGTAGAAACCACTAATGCTATGTGGTTGCTAGTTCATACAGCACTGTGGCCTCACTCTTACCTTATTCTTTCTTTGATTATATTTGAAAAGAAGTTTTTCCTTTTCTCATGATTTGGCGGCAAGGATAGGTTTTCTGCTGTCTATAATGTACCCCAGTTATTAGCAGGTGGTCGCTGTTTGTGCTAATGAAGGCGATTGTTGACAAGCTCAACTATTCGATTGCTAGTGGCATCATTTGTGAAACATATTAATCTTGTACCTAATGCTCAACTATTTGATTTTTAGTGGTAAAAATGGATTTTTTATTCTTTTATGCTTCATAGTTATTAAAGTAATTTTATAAATTAGTCCTTTAAAATGATTGCCGAATCACATGTTCTTAAAAGATTTTTTTTTTTGAATAATTCGTTATATATTCAAAATGTTATCACAATTAACCTCATAAAGAACTCTAAGTGGTATTATACAATAATAAATGAATATAAGATTTGTTTTGTACTTTTTAAAGTTTAGTTTAATAATAAAATTCTTTTTAGGATTTGGTGATATATTTATTTTTTATCTTTATCTCTCTATTACATCACTTTTCATAAATATCTCATTTTTTCGAATCATTTTGTACTGTATAATCTGGGATATAAAAATATTATTCATAATTTTTAGAGTACTAATTTATAGTTTTACTCAAATTATAATAAACCTACCTCAAATAAGAAATAAGGTTTGGTTTGAAAAAAAAAACGTTAGTCTAATATTACTCATTTATTTAATCTACTTTAGCTAGTTTTGGTTAAAAAATATATCATGTAAACTTATTTAGTTCATTCATTTTTTAATTATCTTTATAGTTATCAAATTTGCTTTGAATAAATTTTTATTTATTGATTTATATTTCTAAGATGCTTGCAAGTTAGAAAGTGAAGTAAAATAGTATCAAAATATAATTTTGTATTCATAATAAGTCAACTATTCTCTAACCGTGATAAAAGACTTACTTCTCAATCAACTGTAACATATTTAACTATATAATACAATTTTATTTGTAAAAAAAAAACTATATAACAACGTAATAACATAAAAAAATAAAATTTATTTTCATGTTTGACTGATTATGCATTATGTGGGGTGTTTGATTGCTTTTGTCAAGAGTTATCACCTAAGGTCATAAATCTCTCAACAACCATTATTTGTCACTTGAAGGACTCATGATATAAGTAATTGAAAGCAATCAATCTTTAATTATAATCTCCACATATCAACATTAAAGAATATATAGAATGTTAAAGGATTTTTAACAAAATAAAAAATTATGATATTCGATAAAAAAAATTAAAATAATTATTAATAAGTTTTATGATATTTAATTATGAGCGTTAATTTTTTTAAAAAAATCGACAGTATTAATTTTTTTATTCAACAGGGCTAAGAACACAAAGAAATAGCACTAAAAAGTAATTAAATGAGGAGTTGTGAATCCTAGAACATTAGTTAAAAGCAACTGATTCAACGGAGTAAAAGGTTGCTAAAAAATAACGAAATCCTCTTGCATGGTGCACGTGTAATTTGCTAAGGCATCGACTCAAATTTTTACTTTCATGTAAATGTTTTTTATTCTAATTTTCCGATTAAAAATTTTGTACAACTTATAAAAACTCTTAATTTTAAAATATACATATTTTAATAAGTTGTTTTTTTAGTATAAATGTTATGTGACATTTTAATAGAATGTTAATATAAATATCTTACTATCTAATAATTTTATCCAAATATTTGATATTTTTTTTAGATTCCCACTCTTTCATTTTTTCTTAATTATCAAACTTTTTTTTTTCTTATTACACATAATGTTTAAAAATAATACAAATATTCATGTGTAATACTTTAACTTTCTTTGCAAATAATATTATTTTAATAATTTTTTAATTGAACCAATTAACGAATCTTCATCATTGAAAACCTTAAACCTAAAATTAACATAATAAAGGTTTAAATATTTTTAATTATTATAAATATTAAAAAAAAATATTTTTTTATTTTTTATTTTAAATTATAAAATTTTTAATTTCTTATTTTATAAATATTAAAAAATTATTTTTAATCTTTCTATTTTAAATAGTCAAAACTTTTAATCTCATTTTTTAAATTGTTTCACAATTGAAACCAAAAACGGAGTCTGTTAATGAGAGCTAACGATAATGCTTAGTCACTAATTAACACGTTAACATAATTCATGAGACGAATTAAATGGTCCTAAACAATTATTAGACTATGGTTCTAATTAATTTTAGATGTCATATAATTAAACATTTCAATTATTCTCTCTTAAATTAAGAATTTAAATGTATAACATAAATATTGATCAAAACTATCAACTGATGCAATACCACTTCATAATTTCTTCAAAGCCAGTGGCTTTACATTTAACAATTGGACTCCAGATTCTCTAATTGGGAAGGCCCAATTGTTCCTAAGGTTAAAAGACGTTCCCTTTGTGAAGGATAACCAATGTTCTTTTGAACTTCTCCTAAACTGAGACACCTTTCTATATTTTCAACTTGATTGACGCCCACATTGTGAGAAGTTGAGTCGGACAATGACCATCCTTCTGTATTTTCAATCTGATTCAACAGCCAACCAATTAGATTATGTGGGGCCCACCCAATAGCCACGTGTAAAGCCACATAAGGGTGTCATGTGCAATTAGATAACGTGTCTATTGGTGAATAAGCATATCTGTTAATGTCATTAATGAAGTCAGTGACCAAATTCAATTTTTTAACACTTTATAAAATAAAAAATTAAATCACCGATTTAAAAGAGGAATAAAAACAAACTTTCTAATATTTTATAATGACTAAATATATTTTAACTCTAATAAATAATGGTTTAAGTCAATATGCCACATCAAGCATTAATAATTTTACCAGTTCACTGGCTAAAAGGTTTATATTATAGCAAAAAAAATATAATCCGAATATTGTTTCCAGTTCAAAAACAAAAAACTGTTTCCATGTTCACAAGGCTTGACGTTGATGGTGATCTAAAACTGATAATAGAACATCACCGTATAACCACAATAGCTGGAAGCAAAAGTTGTTGGTGATAAAAGTTGATATATATAAGGTGACACTTTAGTATTGTATACGATGACTACATCTTTGCTTCTAATTACATCACTGATCCAATAAGAAAAAGATAAAACAGGTGATTAAGAAACTCCATATCAACCACCTATTCCGTGTCCATCATTTCCTTTTTCAACGAGTATTTGATTTATGACGAAACTCTGGAATTCATAGAATAAGATTATATCATGTTTTGTTTTTAAGCTGGCAAACATATTACTGTCTAGAGCGCTTTAAGTACACCAACACGCTAATGCTCGTTAGAACAACAACACCTGCAAAAATACCAGAACGGAGAGACATTGTACTGGTTTTCTGTATAGTGGCTGTACCAGATTGCGGTTCTGTTGGTTTGGTTGAATTGGCAAACTCCAAATCCAACTTTAAAGTCTGAAATACAAAGACACTTAGTTCAAATGCGTGCATCAAAAGACATACGAACAAAAATCCATTGAAGACCACATCGTCAAATGAAAAGACTAATAAAAGACAGCTTCACCTTCAGTCCTGCAGACCTAGCATAGTTGACAGCAGCCACAAGATCGTTATCAGTTGCAATAATAATTTTATCACCATCCTCGTCCTTATACTAGAAGAGAAGTGAAAGCCGGTATCATATCATAATATACACACACAGTATAATAGTACGACCAAAAGGTAGACAAAACTAAACTAGAATAAAACATACAAGCATTGTAGGGCGTTCTCCATCATTAACATCACCAATTCTTTGCAAAACAGCAGATAGAAGCTCATCTTGATGTTCAGCACCTAAAAAAAAGACAGCAGCAAATATTTGCAAATTCTTCTAAAAATAATTAATCCATGTTCGTGCACAGGATGTCCACACAGAAAATGTATGTAGATCAGTAGATTTAAGTTCTAGCAAAGCTTCCCAAGATGTCACTCACCACAGTAGAATCGATGCACATGGCCATTGGGATCGTCAAATTTAAAAGCAAATGTGTTTCCAAAACCTACAGATTGATATGTAGACTTTGTGGTATCTGCCCCGTCCAAAGTCAATCGTCCAGAGGCTTCACTGCAATCAGACATATATGCTTATTTACAGAACAAAACATGCATGGAAAACAGAATAGATATCACCAAGGTACCTATGGGTGTCAAAATCTTCAGGGGGCTCTAGAGCAAAAGCGGAGTCCCAAAATTTTTGCATAACAGTGTTTGCTGCATCATTAGATGCGCCAGGATTACTTTCAACCTACAAAGTACACAACTTAGAAACAGGACACTAGCATCCGTATAATAGTACCAAATGTTAGCTATGTATATAATTCTTAATTCATAACATTCAAGATTATACTCCATTTTTATGTAACATGAGTGAACATCCAACAGTTATAAAAAATCTAAATCATTATCATGATGCAGTAGGAAAGGGGAAGGATAAGTGAAAGTTTGGTTCATTGGATCTATGGGACTACCCAAGGCATCAAGTTTTGATAATTTGGGAAAATAGCCAAATCATGAACGAATGTGGCAATCCTGCTAATATAGAGAGAAATGATCAATGCATTAATATCATTAAGTCCAAAAGGCAATGATACTTTACAACACTTTGATTCCTTTGATCAAATTGGATGAGCACAAAAACAACATAGTTAATAATGGATGTAGATGCAGACATTTACCATTTATGAAAAACCAAGAAATAAAAATTGAGTTAGAATTTAAAATATTCCAAATACCCTCTACAGCTAGGGAAAGATGAATCAGATATTGTGCAAATGCCATTGAAAGAGTTCAGAAAAAAATTTGGAAGTTAAATGCATTGGAACAAAAGCCGATGTTCAATTATGGATAGTCCTCCTTTGCATTACCCACTACCCAGCTATTACCAGAAATGCAGACACAAATTCAGACACACCACACACTGGATAGTCAGAACATTTTCTTCTTCAAAATATCCAATAAAATGGCTTCCTCTTATCATGTATTTTGTGTCTCAAACATGAAATTACCAGAGAAATTGCAGCATGAGTTATCTCCAAAACATCCACACAAGCAATAACATTTCCATCTGCAAGTACAAAAACAACAAATATTCAGCACAACTATGTAAAAAAGTACGTAGGCAATTAAGAAAGCAAAGATAACCTCTGTCCACCACAGGAAGATGCAAGAACTTCCCATTGTGCATCATATGCAGTGCATCAAGAATTGTTGTCTCTAGAGATGCACATTCTGGGTTTGGAGTCATCACCTAACAGAAATAAGTAAAGGGAAGAATAAAGAAGAAAATCACATTAATTCTGAATACCAAGAAAAAATAAGCACCAACCAGAAGAAAAGACATCACAGTATAAACCAATTTCCAGTATGGTTACTTCAGAAAATCAAATCATAACCACCTTTTCCAGAACAGCCGACTGTGGGGAAAGATTTTGAGCCACCACGCGCATAAGGATGTCCTTTGAACTGCATAACAGATTTACAGGACAATATGTTGTGCATGAAATTAAAATTGTCCAATGTCCATTTCATATATACCATTCAAGAAGATTGCTTATTTAAAAAACATGCAGACATGTATATTGTTTGCTATCATATATTTCTTAGGGAAGAGAATAAAGCCTCAGGAAAAGCATTTTACGTAAGTATCCCCTGAATCTTGTTTTCCATCACAATCACAGCTGAATTTACATGTAACTCCTGCATCTTTTTAGCAGCTACGTAGACAGGATCTGATGCTGATGCAATAGCAACCCTAGAAACACATAAAGCTACAGATTGTTGTAAAACTATTATATCTGATTATAAAAGAGTCACTTGGCAACACATACAAACACAAGAAAATATGATGTGAAATTACTTTGTATTTTCATCGACTATAGTTGACAGTGAAGGTTTGAACACGCGCTCCCTCAATGTTTCAATGAAATTATTTGCAACTGACAAAAACATTGACAATTGAAACAGAAAATTAGCATCATTACAGTATGAAGAGAAAATATGGCTATTTTCAACACATCCAAATATTATTGTGGGAAGCCAGAGATTTAGGCAGCAGAACTTGGAACGCTTTAATGTCTTTCTCTTGATACTATCCGGTCCTCCATTTACCTACTTTCCTTAAACTTCACAGAGAAGACCTTATAAATTAACCCCTAAAGTATGTCATTGAAGTATATATGCATAAACAAACAACTCTTATGCTAGGTCCATAAAATTATTTGAAAATTTAAATACAGTAGAGGAATTTGTGCCAAAAATAGTTTCTTTGGTGAAAATTATATTATATTTTCATTTTAATAAACAAACACACAATTAATTAATAGATTATTCACATTGACCACTCTATGAACATTTTTAAAAAACAAAATATATTTTAGAGTAAAAAAGGAGAGTAAAGTTCGGAGGGGATAAAGGAGAGTAATATAACCTCCTAAAAGGAAAAATGAAAGCAAACAGCAAAAGTCAAAGCAATTGTTTGATAATTTTTCCACTTTTTTGTATTGCCAGTTCCTTTGTGCATTATTTTCTGCCACAAAGGATTGATTCCATATTTAAAAAATAAAAAATAAAACTTATGAATTTAACCGTGGCTGTCATAAATATTAAACAGATTTACCACATGCACGTAGAAGCAATTCGTGAGTTCATTTATAAGCAGGAAGAATCATAAAAAGTGTACGTAAAAGGAAAACTGTTAACCAACCAGATGCACCATTAATTTCTTGAAATTCCACTCCCTCAACTGCAGCAGCAATGGCATTCCCCTGTAGAGTAGCTCTCTCCATCCTAGATATGGCATCATAAAGACATTTGGTGATATCCAGCATGGCAATGACTTCGCCATTTTCCACAACAGGGAGGTGTCTGAATTTACCTATCAGTTAAAAAAGTCAAATTATATCTCTCACTTAATGAAATACTTTCCAGCCAGACTATGACTCCATTAAATAATGTATACACAAAGAGAATCTAGCACAGTCAACTAGTTAAGAAGAAGAAAACTTAAAAGTGCAAATAAATAAAATGAAAACAAAGACAATAGAGAACCCTATAATGGACCAGAAACACATATGGTGGCCATCATGGTTGAACGACCCAAGAAATAATAATAATAATAAAATGGTGCCTGTAAATACTAGATCAGGTAACAGGTAAAGGTTTTGTCCCCGATTGCACATCATTTTTTTTTTGGTTTAGATGATGAGCTGGAGGAAGGTAACAGAGGACATAAAACAGAGGAGAAAGCAAATCACAGTTAAAAAATGGAAGAAAATTTCATGTTTTTCAAGATATTGCGTCTAGTAAAGTCAACAACCTCAACATGCACCAAGAAAACCACTAACAAAGTTGAAGCCACAAATTCAACCCCAAGAAAATTCCTTAACTGCACATAACGTCCAGCGAGGATCATCCTCTACGAAGAAAATACACACACACACACACTAAAAATGAACGTGCATGGAAAAAATGCATCAATTATTTAAATTTAAAGATGAATTTAGGATTGAGAGAGAAAATTTACGAAGCTAACCCTGGATCATCTTCTGAAGCGCATCAATGGCGAGCGTATCCGACGTCACAAAAATGGGATTCCGCGTCATTACTTTCGACACCGTCGTCTCCTCCGGTTTTAGCCCCTCAGCGACAACTCTAGCAGCCACATCCTGAAACGACGCAGAAAAGCGCAAACGACATGAAACATTGGGAGCAAAAAATGAAAAAAAAAAAAAAAAAACCGCACGCACGCTCGCACACCAGCACCTTGTCAGTGAGAATTCCGGAAAGCAGAGCACTGGAATCAGTTAGCAAAACGGCGTCGATTCGGCGAGCCGCCATGCGTCTGCATGCTTCGGAAACGGTGGTTCCGTCGGGGATGGTGAGCGCCTTCGACAGGCGAAGCTTCTTAACGGTCCTTTCTCCGCCATCATCCCTAACGGAAAATTAAAAAAAAAAAAAATGAAAATGAAAAGAAAGAGAAAATTGGAGGGAAAGAGGAAGGTGCTTACAGAGGAATGGTTCCGTTTTGGGCGGGGAGAGAGAGGGACTTTTTGTGAGGGCGTTTGGTCTTCTTGGAGGAAGCTTGAGGGGTGCTGCTCATCTTTTGTGTGTGTGTTCGCGCGTGTGGTGTGTATGAATGTATCAGATTTGGCGCTTAATTTTTCTGAGTATGACTATGCCAAATGTTTGTTTATGAATCCTATCTCTCTCTCTCTCTCTCTCTCTCTCCTCTTCATGTCAAATCACGACACAGAGGTTAGGGTTATGCGGGACCCTCTCCTTCCGTCAGCTCCAAATTAAGATAAACTTTATTTCCTTTCTTTTGTTTTTTTCTACTACTGAGAGGTTCATATTCTTTTCCCTTTTTCACAATAAATGCTATGCTCTGCGAGCTCTCTTTTATTTTAATCCATTTAATCACCTCCTTATGCATCATAGCCTTTCGTTTATGTATCCGATAATTCTAAGTTTTTGTTCATCTACAACTCTTTTTTTTATATATTTTTTTAGTTACAGAATAATTGCATTAGTTCTAAATTCTTTAAATTTACCACATAATTTACGTAAAACTACTCTGCTAAAAAATTATTCTTTTTAAATATGGAAATTTCACTCCTTCAATATAATATTAAGTTTTTTATTTTCTACCAACGGGGTTGATATAACAGAAGGAACAGGTCCTAATGAATACTTTTTGGGATAATTACTATTAGTATATGATGTGTTTTATTTTCATACTAATCGATGTTTCTGTTTATGATTGAGATTGAGTAGTGTGGAATGTAACGTATATGATGAATGAAATCTTTTGTGGAAAGTTTAATTTTATATAATGTTACTGAATAAAAAAATGATACAAATTTAAATGTGTGGATCATCACCACTGCAACAAATCACATTTTTTAAAGAAAATAAATGTCTGTTAGATGGTCTTTGAAATTACATGGAGGTGTGAGACAAAAGCTTCTTTTGCCTTGAAGGAAGGGACAGAAAACACATACTGTTTTCGTGCTTTCAATCATCAAGGTGAAACTATAGGAGCATGAAACATTAATTGCATGTATTAATTTATTAATTTCCAATTTTTACCACTGTAGGAATATATCCTTATTTCTTACAGAAATAAAAAAATATTTTCAATTTTAAACAATAGGAATAAATATTTTTTTCATCACATATGGATGAAAACTCTCAAAGAACAACAGTATTAAAACTATAAGGATAACTATTAAATTACAGGAATAATTATTTTCATCAAATCTGAATGAAAATTCAATGTGGAATAATATTAATATATTCAAATTATAAGTAAAATTATTTTTATTATTGGAAAAATCAATTAAAATATATTAATATTTATATTATAGAGGTAAATATTTATGTTCATGCAGAGATAATTAAAAACTTTACAGGAAAAGTAATTTAACATATAAATCACTGGTGTAAATATTTACATTACATGAAAAATAACATTTTTATCGAAAGAGTAGTGTTCTATTTTAATAACACTTTTTTATTAATATTTCTACTATTTTATAAAAAAAAATATTAGATAAAAATAAGTACATTTATTCGATTGAAAACATAAAAAAACATACAATGCTTTTCCCATCTAACAAGTACAATAATTAATAAATAAGAAAATGTTATAGAAGATTATAAAAACATTCTAAAATATCTATATTTAAATTACATATATAAATATTTGCATTATATAAGATGCAAAATTGGCAAAAAAAAAATCTAATAATATACAGAATATTTGGATAAACATTAGATTCTATAAAATAAAGTATGCATTACATGTATTATTTGAACAAATAACTCACTAATATAAAGAAGACTTTTTACATTAACAATTAAAATCATTTTTTTAAAATCTGTATGTGAGATAATATTTTTTTAAAATATTGTAATAAATATTTTATATCTATTGTACTTTCTATATTAATTCTATTAGGGATTGATTATAAAATATTTTTTAGAGTGATTCTTTATAAAATAATTCAAAATGTTGATATCATTTATATCTTTTAAAAATTCTAACAATATTTTATAGATTTATTGTATTAAGAATTAATTTTTCATTTTTTTTTTACATTAGTTCTTCATAAAACGAATCTAAAATGTCTGAAATCAATATATTTTATTTTCTATCAAATTCTCTTATATTTTTTATTTTGATGATCAAATAAACCTAAGAAAATAACATTCAAGAGAACATTAAAGTGTTCATACTTCATTATATCTTCGTGTCTTTCCTATTCTTGATACAATAAATTAAGAATGTCTAATATCAATATATTTTTGTTCTCCTTCAATTATAAAACTTCATATCTTTGTATCGATGACATCAAAGATGCTTAAGGATATCAACAGTCAAAAGGACGTTAAAGTGCTTATATTTTGTTAAATACTTATTATTCACTTCTTCCCTTTATCTATGTCATTTTCACTCTTTGTTATATTGTTTTGGTAAGATATTCTTCTTTGTTTTCTCTTCATCTTTTTTTTTTTTATGTTCTTTTATCTTTGTTTTAGTTTTAATGAGTATTTTATTTTCTTTTGAACTTGGTATGTCTTTTCTACAATGAAATTGATGACAAAACCCACAATTCTCATTACTTCCAACAAGTATGCCATCACTTTATGTAATTTTGGGTTGTTCTTTTTTGTTTTTATTTTCATACCATATTTTGTTCCTCTATCTTAAGAGGCATGTGGGTAATCCTCACTTGTCATAAATCTTGTAGTATGTTGGACTGGTAATCAATGATGCATTATCTCTCATTTGATAATGTATTTTTTCTTCTTTTTATTTTTGTTTGATGTAATAAAAATTTCATTCATGCTTCTAAGGTTCCATATTTTTGTTATTGTAAAACTTATGCTTAAGTTATACATTCATTTATGGCATTCAAACATGAATTTAATTTTTCTTTCAACTCGTTTGCCTCAAATGAATCAAAAATTCAAACGGTGAATCACATTTGGTACTTTAATTTATAGTCAGGGTCCAACACAAAAGCATTTAACATGTACAAGCTCTTAGGACTTCCCCGATACTTGTCATATTTTTTTCTTTATTACTTTTGTCATTTTCTTTATGCTTGAGTTTGCATATGTGGATTGGCACATTTTTTTTATCCTTAACCTAATTGCAAAGACTTTTGTTATATATAAATTACTAGTGACACACGATGAACCAAATACATACAACGTGACTTCCTTTAAAATTAAAGAAAAATATTTAAAGTGTTATTTGCATATCTAATGAAAATAGATACACCTTCCTTCTTCCAATCTCTTCGCATTATTTAGATTTTGTAATCTCAAACTCTACAAATGTCTTTTTAAGTATCAATGCATCATATTGTAGGTTAAATTACATTTAGCTTCAACATCTAACGTAATACCACCTTTGTATTCAATATTACAACATTCAACATATGAATTGAATTTATGTTGTCTTGACGAAAAATATTTCACATATTTCACTACAACACAAATTTTGAGAATGGAATGACAATTTCACAATTAAGTTCAAAAATATGCATACAACAATGCATATGAATGTGATTTCCATTAAACACTAATTCATTCGAAGACCTTGGCCTCATCTTTAGATTTTCAATCACGTGGTCATTTGACAATAACTGTACAATCTTCTTAGCCATAATGTCTTTTAAGCAACCCTTAACTAAAAAAAAAGAATTTTCTTTTGTAATATCTAATTGTTATCTAAATATAAATTATGTTTTGGCAAAAAGTTCACAAGTTAGTTGCAAGGCACATACTTTTACATTGTTAAGAAATACAAATTTTCAATTTAACCTTTTTAGTATCCTATAGAAAAAAGGCATATTGTGTTAGTGTATGACACAAGATAGGACAAAATTATGGTTCCACAAAACTTACACATTCATGAAAGGCTTTGTGTTTCACATGCTTAAAAATAAGCTTCATGACCACAATTATCTTTGCAAACGCTTGTTGAATTTCTTCCTTATCAAATTTAGTTTGTGACAAGGAAGAAACATTTGTTGTTAAACAGGATTGTTGTTTACATTACCATTGCACTTCTTCGCATGATTAATCATGGAACTTGTTTTGTGACGAATAAAAATATTAAATGTGTATATGTGTTTACTTTTATAAAAGTTAAATATCTTATTAACTATTTGTGTATATTTTATTTTCTTGACTAGTAAATTTTTAATTTAATTATATTTTTATTCTCTAAAAATATCACTTTTATAAATATTTACTTCACATTAGACTTAAAACTTTAACTAAAATTCAATTGATATTTAAAAATTACATAAAATAAGATTTAACAAAATTATCACGAGATGTTGTAAAAAAATAATTATTATAAAACAGTCATCTTTCGTAAAACTCATATTCTAGATATTTCATTTTTATTTTTATATTAATTATTATAAATGTGTTGAAAATGAAAAAAAATTAGTTGCAATTATTTACCATGTATATTTAATAATTTTGGTGAATTCAGTACACTTATAATAACTATTTTTTTTTTATTTTTTATTTTTTTATTTTATTTTTTAATTCTTAATCATTAATGTGATGTGATTAGGGATTTGATAACTGGTATTTTTATTCACATTGACATATATATGCGTATATGTATAAAGTTTAATATTTATATAAAGTTAGTGTTAATTAAACATTTTTTATATGTGTTGATCATAAATTTATAATTTTGAATAAAAATGGTTAAATATTGATAAATGATTGTCACTAAATTTTAGAATTACAATTTAGTTTTAAATTAAAAAAGTTTTGAATTATAATAATTAAAACACTCTTTAAATATTATTATTATTATCATTATTATTATATATATAATGCTTTTATTATTTTTTGGTAATTTGACAACAAAGTTATTATTTATTTAATAATTATTATAAATATTATTTTTATTATTGATATTATTATTATTACTATTAATATTTTTATTAATAAAAACTAGAATGATTAAATAATTATGTGCTTGATATAAATTTATGATATTCGATAAGTGTGACTCTTAATTATAAGTGTATATCATATAAATAAACTAAACAATCATTTGATAATTTATTTATATTATTTAATTATAATTTTATGTTATAAATTTTTACAACATTCATATATTACTTATTTATTTATATTATAGCCATAATGTATGTTTATTAAATAGTTTTTTAATATAATAATACTTATATAACTTATAATTCATCCAAAAATTACTTCAAATATTTTATAAAAATTATTTGTACATCATACAAATACGTGTTCTAGTTGATATAATATTAATAATTTTGATATAAATGTATTTTCATATAAATTTTATATCAATAAAAGTTAAAATATAAATAAATAATTATTTATTTTTCTCTCAAGTTATTCAAAAATAAAAATTATTTTTTATGTTGAAATATGTATATATATATATAAAATAAAGCTCATGGAATGAACACCTTTTTTGACTTTTTGATAAAATGAACTTGTTTTATGAAATCAAGTAGAAAAATATAAAAAAGACATGTTTAAAGCATAATTTATTGTAAAGTTTGATACTATTTTCACACTCTAATAAGTATTTTTTTTTAATTATAATTACAATTTTTAGTTTTTAAAATATATATGTTTTTATTTTAAAATCTTAAAAATTTATTTATATTTTTTCAT
>JAMLFT010005292.1:0-17823 GCA_026544285.1 Pachyrhizus erosus | reverse complement strand
TTCACATGACAACATCAAAATATACTTCAACAAATCCTTGATATCCACTTTAACCACTAAATCAATTTCAAACCATGAATTACATCCTCTAATAAATAATCTCTTCATGGCATAAAGACAAACTAATAATATCCTTTTAAATATACATCCTCTAATAAATAATCTCTTCATGGCATAAATGGGTCTTGCATGATAGACTTAGCATACACTCGGGCCCAACAAATTGTATTTATAAAAGGATCTCATGACCGTTGGGTGCCCAAACGAGATTACACAGAGGCACACAAGCTTTGTTTCTGCGGTTAGTTTCGTTTGATGCTACCCATAATCCGTGGATTCACGTTATCTTTCAGGTCATTTGTCTCTCTTTTGTTTCAGTCTATTATCTTTGAATTTCTTTTCAATTGTTATGAGAAAAGTGGTGCCTTCATTTTGTAAATGCCACTCTGTTCCAAAATAGTGTTCGGAGCAAATGTTTTGGGTGTGAGTTTTTTTTGTTTCCAGTAGTAATTTTATTCAAGAATATTCAAGAACATTCAAGAAAGGAGTAGTGATTTTATCTTTTTTCATTTTACGGGAAGAACCAAATGACCCTAAATTCTGTGACAAGAACGGATTCTTTATTACAAAAATTTGATTTGTTATGAATTCACTGACCTTGTTGAAAATGACATTGGAGGATCCTCTTGTAAATTATTTTTATCGGATCTATGATGTAGATATAAAAAATTGAATTATTTAATAATTTAAAATAATTTTTGATAATTATGTTAGAAAAGACCCTTATTTAATCTATGATTTACATACAAAATATAGAATTTATTAAGAATTTTAAAATGAGTACATGTGATTCTATTAAAATTGATTTTCATCGTATTTGTAATGTATATTTAGAGATAGTTGTATTATTTAAGAATTTAAAATGAGTCTTGGTGATTCTTTTCCATCATATTAAATTCAGAGATAATGTGCATGCAAAATATTGAATTCTTTGAGAATTCAAAATAAGTCTCGATGATTATGTTGGAAACAACCTGTAATGTGCATACAAGATAATGAATTCTTTATGAATTCTTTAAGAATTCAAAAGGAGCCTCGATGATTTTGTTTCAAAAGACCTGTATTGGATCTATATTGAATTCTTAAGAATTCAAATTGAGAATTTGTTGGAAATGACCCTGATCGAAATTATAATGTGCATACAAAATATTAAATTATTTAAGAATTCAAAATGAGTCTTAATGTTATTGAAAATAATCCTTATTGGATTAGTAATTTATATACAAAATATTGAATTTTTTAAGAATTCAAAATAAACATGGGTGATTTGGTTGGAAATGACCCCTAAAGGATTTGTAATGTGCATACAGACTATTGAATTCTTTAAAAATTCAAAATGAGTCTAGGTGATTATGTTGAAAATGATCCTTATCAGAATTGTAATGTGCAAACAAAATATTGAATTCTTTAAAAATTCAAAATAATTCTCAGTGATATTGTTGGAAATGATCCTTATTGGGATTTGTAATGTACATACATAATATTGAATTCTTTAAGAATTTAAAATGAGTCTCATCTTTAAAAATTCAAAATGAGCCTAGGTGATTATATTGGATGGAAATGACCCTTATCAAATCTGTAAGGTGCATACATAATATTGAATTCTTTTAACAATTGAAAAGTGCCTACATGATTCTATTTCAAATAAGCCTTATCAGATTTGCAATGTGCATACAAAATATTAAATTCTTTAAGAATTCAAAATGAGCCTCTATAACTATGTTGGAAATGAACCTTATCATATATGTAAGGTGCATATAGAATATTAAATTCTTTAAAAATGATTTTGTTGTAAATGACCATTATTAGATTTGTGATGTGCATATAAAATATTGAATTCTTTAAGAATTCAAAATGAATCTTGGTGATTGTGTTGGAAATGACTGAATATATTTAAATCTTTCAGAATTCAGAATGAGTCTCGGTTATTTTGTTGGAAATGATCCTTATCGGATTTTTAATGTACAAAATATTGAAGTGTTTAAGAATTCAAAATGAGTGTCAAAGATTCTATTTGAAATTATCCTTAGCATATATGTAATGTGCACACAAAATATTGAATTCTTGAAAAATTAAAAATGTGTCTTGATTATTATATTAGAAATGACCCTTATCAAAATTGTAATGTACATACAAAATATTAAATTATTTAAGAATTCAAAATGAGCCTTATTGGATCTGCAATGTGCATAGATAATATTGAATTCTTTTAGAATTCAAAATAAGCTTCGGTGATTATGTTGGAAATGAACCTTATCAGATTTGTAAGGTGAATACATATTATTGAATTTTTTAAGAATTGAAAATGAGCCTTAGTGATTCTATTGGAAATGACTCTTATTGATTGGGCATGCAAAATATTGAATTATTTAAGAATTCAAAATGAGTCTCAATGATTCTAATAGAAAAGACTCTTATCAGATATGCAATGTGCAAACAAATTATTGAATTCTTTAAAAAATCAAAATGAGTTTCAATGATTCTATTGTTAATGTCCCTTATTAGATTTGTAATGTACTTACATAATATGAAATTATTTAAGTATTAAAAATGAGCCTAGGTGATTATTTTAAAAATGGCTCTTATCGGATTTGAAATGTGCATATAAAAAATTGAATTCTTTGAGAATTCAAAATGAGAATCGGTGATTTCGGTTGTAAATAACCCTTCTTGGATCTAGAATGTGCATACAGAATATTGAATTCTTAAAGAATTCAAAATAAGCTTCGGTGATTCTGTTAAAAATAACCCTTATCAAATATATAATATGCATACAATATATTAAATTTTTTAAGAATTCAAAATGAACCTCGATGATTTTGTTGAAAATGACCCTTATTGGATTTGTAATGTAATACAAAATATTGAATTCTTTAAGAGTTTAATATGAGCTTCGGTGATTTTGTTAGAGAATACCCCTTTTAGATCTATAATGTGCATACAAAATATTGAATTCTTTAAGAATTCAAAGTGAGTCTCGTTGATGCTATTGGAAATAACCCTTCTCAAATTTGTAATGTGCATACATGATTTTGCATTTTTAAAGAATTCAAAATGAGTCTTAGTGATTCTATTTCAAATGACCCTCATTGAATCTTTAATGTGCATATTATTAAGAATTCAAAATTAGCATCTGTGATTCTGTTGGTAATGACTTTTATTAGATCAGTAATATACATACAAAATATTAAGCTTTTTATAAATTCAAAATGAGCCTGATTCTATTGGAAATGACCCTTATTGGATTTGTATTATGCATACATAGTATTGAATTTTTAAGAATTCTAAATGAGTTTTCGTGATTCTATTTGAAATGTCCCTTATTGAATTTGTAATGTACGTACAAAATATTAAATTTTTTGAGAATTTAAGATGAGCCTCAATGATTTTGTTAGAAATGATCTTTACCGGATCTGGATTGTGTATACAAAACATTAAATTCTTAAATAATTCAAAATGAGCCTCGATGATTTTGTTTGAAACTATCCTTATCAGATATGTAATGTGTATATATACTATTGAATTCTTTAAAAATACAAAATTAGTCTTGATGATTTTATTGGAAATGACCCTTATCGGATATGTAATGTACATACATAATATGAAATTCTTTAAGAATTCAAAATGAGTCTAACTGATTTTATTGGAAATGACCCTTATTGAGTATCTAATGTACATAACAAATATTATATTATTTATGAATTTAAAATGAGACTTAGTGATTCTCTTTGAAATCACCCTTGACAGATCTATAGTGTGCATATAGAATATTGATTTATTTCTAAATTCAAAATGAGCTTCATTGATTCTATTAGAAATGACCATCATTGGATCTGTGATATGCATACAAAATGTTTAATTCTTTAAGAAATCAAAATGAGTCTCGGTGATTCTGTTGAAAATGATCCTTATCAGATTTGTAATGTGCGTACAAAATATTGAATTCTTGAAGAATTCAATATGAGCTTCAGTGATTTTGTTGGAAATGACCCATATTGATATGTAATGAGCATACAAAAAATTGAATTGTTTAAGAATTCAAAATGAGTCTTGGCGATTTTGTTGGAAATGACCTTTATCGAATTTATAATGTGTATACAAAATATTAAATTATTTAAGAATTCAAAATGAGCCTAAGTGATGCTATTTGTAATGACCTTTATTGAATCTCTAATTTAAATGCAAAATATTGAATTCCTTAAGAATTGAAAATGACCCTAGGTGATTATGTTGGGAATAAGCCTTATCTGATCTATAATGTGCATACATAATATTACATTCTTTAATAATTCAAAATAATTCTCGACAATTCTGTCTGAAGTGACCTTTATCGGATATGTACTGTACATATAAAATATTGAATTCTTTAAGAATGTAAACTGAGTTTGGATGATTATGTTGGAAATGACCCTTATCAGATCTGTAATGTGCATACATGATATTGAGTTTTTTAAGAATTCAAAACGAATATGGGTGATTCTATTTCAGATTACCCTTATTGGATCTTTAATATACATACACACTATTTAATTTATTAAGAATTTAAAATTAACTTCTGTGATTCTATTGTAAATGACTCTTAACAGATTTGTAATTTTCATATAAGAATATTGAATTCTTTAAGAATTCAAAATGAGTCTTGATGATGTTGCTGACAATGACCCTTCTCAAATCTCCAATGTGCATACATGATAATGAATTTGTTAAGAATTCAAAATGAGTTTTGGTAATTCTATTTCAAATGACCCTCATTAGATCTATAATGTACATAAAGAATATTTAATTTATTAAGAATTCAAAATTAGCTTTGATGATTTTGTTGGTAATGACCCTTATCATATTGATAATGTACATACAAAATATTAAGTTCTTTATGAATTCAAAACAAGCCTAGGTGATTATGTTGAAAATAACCTTTATCAGATCTATAATATGCATACATAATATTGAATTTTTTTTATGAATTCAAAATGAGTCTCAGTGATTATGATTGAAATAACCTTTATCGGATTTGTAATGTATATACAAAATATTGAATTCTTTGAGTATTTAAAATGAGCCTCAGTAATTTTGTTAGAAATGACCCTTACTAGATCTAGATTATGCATAGAGAATATTGAATTCTTTAAGAATTCAAAATGAGCCTTGATGACTTTGTTTGAAATTATCCTTATCAGATTTCTAATGTGCATACAAATGATTGAATTCTTTGAAAATTCAAAATGAGCATCAATGATTTTATTGGAAATGACCTTTATTGGATCTGTAATGTTCATACAAAATATGAAATTTTTTAAGAATTCAAAATGAGCCTAGGTGATTCTATTGAAAATGACCCTTATCAAATATCTAATTTACATACAAAATATTGAATTCCTTTAGAATTCAAAATGAGCCTAGGTGATTCTGTTGGAAATGACCCTTATCTGATTTATAATCTGTATACATAATATTGAATTCTTTAATAATTCAAAATTAGCTTTAGTGTTTTTGCTTAAAATGACCCTTATCAAATATACAATGTACATATAAAATATTCAATTCTTAAGAATTGAGAATGAGTTTCGATGATTCTGTTGGAAATGATCCTTATCGGATTTGTAATGTACATACAAAATATGAATTTCTTTAAGACTTCAAAATGCGCATAGGTGATTGTAACGCTCCTTTTTATTACTTTAATTTAAAAGAAAATATATCCAAAGTTATTGAGCAGATAAAATTTACATCTTAATTAATCTGGGAAGTTACAAATTGTCAATAAAACTAACTTATCACAATTGTTTCATTCTAAGTTCTCATTATATAATTTACACAAGATAGAAAGTTATACAACCTTTAAACATTATGGTATGTAATATTAGAAACAAAATTTCTTTAACTAAACTAGTAAACAACTTATTCTAGTCTAATCTAAAGCTTTAAAGGGATCTTCTTTATCAAATGACTTTTCCCTTTGGTTCCCATTACCAACCTGTACTGATCTCATTGATGATTAAAGAGATTGAGGGGTTTGAGGTCATCTCTGATTAGCGAGCCAATTAAGAAATCTAGGTGGCAGGATTTGAGAGAGAACTACTAACAAGTCTACATGGTGAAACTGCCAAGGTACTACAATGTTGGTGGGTATGAAAGCGAAGTAGACGTATCCTATGAAGGTATCATCACCTTGGACTCTATCATAAATCCATTTCCCTTCTAGGGGCAAAACTGTTAGATGAAAAAGTGGTTAAAATTCGTCTGCCATGCTTAGTCTGAAAGAGAGGGGGATGTAGGAGTGAGTTATCATTTTTGGGATACATATACATAATATAGGATAGTCTTTCTATCGTAGTCTCTCGTTTTACCATTTGTGCTTAATTAGGTTTTTTAATCGCTTTAGGGTCCTTCATAGCCTCCTATACTACTAACTCTGAGAGGACTTACATGAGCGTGTCATTGAATATCCAATTTGCAAACTTTTCGTTGACGGCCGAGAGTACATACCCTGCCTGGTACTTGGTTTAGGTTATTCTCAACCAAATCTTGGTAATGTTTCGCTTTGTCGGGGACGCCAAGTCGATTTTGTGACACATTATTTACTCTGATCGGTTCACAACTTGACACCTTATTTACCTCCAAGGTCTAACTAGAGCCTGTATACATTTCTCAGATACCTTCTGTGGTCAACCTTCCTTTATCTTAAATTCTCACTCGATAGGATTTTCGGTTCAATCTACCTTCCTTATCACATCTGTCATCTCTACTATTTATTTTTACAGTAGTACTAATATCATATCAACATTTTTAATGGAAAACATTCATTTTTATACCACAATCACTCTAGATTATAGTATAATTGTTTGAGCATATCTCAATTCATCAATTATCTTAGGGTCTTTCAGGAATTACTGTTACTGATGCACAGTTAACAAGTATATTTGTCTTTAAAAAATATTAAAAATCATTTAACCACATTGATATCATCAACAAAATACATTCTAAATGATTCATAATAATTAACCACACATTTTATATTTAAATAATAAGGTAGGGGTAAATTGGTCATTTTTCAAAAATATGACCCTTAGGAGTTTTTATTCTCATTTTCAACTACCAACAACTCCCAGTATCTTATATATTTATTCAAGTATTATAAGTTGTTTCTCATGGGTCTAAGAAGTTCTAATAGTAAAAAATTAAATTCTTCCAATACAAGGGTATTTTAGTCATTTTTATAAAATATGATTTTCTAGGATTTTTTTTACATATTTATCAAAATTACTTGGTATGTAGGTTTTTAGTACCTTTCAAATAATTTCTTGAGTTTAAAAGGCCAATTTAGAATTAAAAATAAATTTTTGTAAGATAAGGGTATTTTGGTCATTTTTAGAAATATTTGCCCTTTTAAATACTTCTTTTATTTTGAACCCATATCTATTGAAAATTTTGCTAATATTAATAAGAATAATTTAGATCATGTTTCTTGAGATTAGAATGACCTAGGAATGATCAAAGGCTTATTTTTATACCCTAGGGGAATTTTGGTCATTTTGTGAAAATTTACGTTTTTAAAGTTTTACTTCAGATTCTTATTCCTAAATTTTTAAATTAAAATATATTTATTGTAATAAGGTATTTAGGATATTTTCTAGAAATTTATAATGGCCAAAAGGGACAAAAATACTTACTTTTATACCTTGGGAGTATCTTGGTCATTTTGAAAATATAATTTTATTTTTAAGGATTTTGTTATTTGAAAAGTAATATTAGGTTTCTAGGAATATTTATAAATTGATCCTAAAAATTTCCCCTCAAGATTTTGATTAAACGGTCTTTAAAATTTCAATTTTCTCACTTAGGGGTATTTTTGGAATTTTTCAAAAATAATTTAATTTTTATCAAATTTTCTAAGAAAAATTTATCTCATTCAATTATATATAATTAGATCTATCTTCTGGTAAATTTTCAAGGCTTGGATGGATAGAAATGGCCAAAAATTTCAAAAAACAAAATAGGGGTATTTCGGTAATTTTCTCATAAAGGGGCAAAATGGTAATTTTATCTTCATCTTCAACCCCTGTCTCTCGGTTGAACCAGAAAATTTAAATTTGGGAACTTCAATTTTTTTGTTTTTTTGGTAATTAAACTATCCAGAATCCTTAGTTTACTTTTATTATATTGTTTCCAATCTTTAATTTATCAAACGAAGCTCAGAGATACCCAAATGAATTCGAATTTTTACAGAGTTTGAAACGAATGAATTCTAATTTGATTACTAAAATATAGTGTGAATTAGATCATGAAGCTATGCAGAAAACCAAGTTGAAGTGATATAGAATAGTTCTACGAATAAAATTTAGAGAAAAGACAACTCCTACCTCAATTAAAGCTTTTGCAACTCATTAATGGTGAAGCTCTGCAACTTCTGTGAAATCGTTATTCTTTGCGTATTTCTTCAAATTTGTTTGACAGAAAGGTTCGCAGTGAAATTTGAAAACTATTGGGATAAATTTGAGGCAATTTGGTTAAGAAATGAAGGAGTATTCGAAGGTTGAAGAGTTTTGAGTTTTCTACAATATTCAAACTTTGCTTGGCCTTATATAGACCTCTATGACTCGTTCCTTCATGGTGAAGCATGCCTAGGCATAGGGTAGTGTTAGGGGAGGTCTTGGCAGGGAACGAGGTGGCTCAGAATCGCAGAGTCAACTTTTGGAAAAATGTGCTTGAGGTTAGGGGTGACGAAGGTGCTTCCATGGCAGTTTAAACGTTTTTACGAAAGGTTAACTAGATTTTAATTTGTAAAAATAACAGTGATGGACCTAGCGCTCAAATGGCAAACCTTGCGTCTCAAATTACTCTTCGACCTCAATGTCTTTGCCTTCGAATCTATCTCAAGCCTTATTCTTTTATATTTCCTTTTGCATTTTAATGTACCCACGTGGGTAGCTCAGTTGGTAATGTTGTGTCACTCTCTCTTTCTAAGGTCGCAAGTTCGAGCCCTAGTGCCTCCTTATTTTTTTCTTCATTTCTTTCTTTTTTTCTTTTTCTTTTATATTTTGATTATTTTCTATTTTCTATTTTTAATTCCTATAAATTCTATTTTATATTTTTCAATTCTTTCAAAAATCCTATAATCTTTTTTATATTTTATTCTATTTGATTTAAATTTTATTTTTCATAAAAATCTATTTCTTTGACAAAAATTAATTTATTTTTTAAAAATAATTATGTATTTATTTAATTTCTAAAAATTTATTTTTAACATGTAAAAATTATTTTCTGATTTTAATTCTGATTCTTGTTATTTTTGTTCTTTTCCTAATTCTTCTTAGGATTAATTTTCTATATTTTATTAAATTTCAAATATATACTAATTAAAATTTTATTTTCTTTCCGTCTTTCCTCAACAATATATTACTAATTTTATTTAAATTAAATTCTAAATAAAATAAACCAAGAATAGATAGGAGATAATTTCTAGAAATATGATTATATATATTGCCAAAATGTGAGATGTTACAGTGATTGTGTTAAAAATGAGCCTTATTGAATCTGTAATATGCATACTAAATATTGAATATTTTAAGAATTCAAAATAAGCAATGATGATTTGTTTGAAATGAGCCTTATCGAATCTATATTGCACATACATAATATTAAATTATTTATGACTTCAAAATGAGTCTCGGTGATTCTCTTGGAAACAACCCTTAATAGATCTTTAATGTGCATATAAACAATTGAATTCTTTAAAAATTCAAAATGAGTCTCGATGATTTTATTAGAAATGACCTTTATCAAATTTGTAATGTACATACAAAATATATAATTCCTTAAGAATTCAAAATGACTCTAGGTTATTGTATTGGAAATGACCTTTATTGGCTTTGTATTGTACATTAAAAATATTGAATTCTTTAAGAATTCAAAATGATCATCAACGATTCTGTTGGAAATTACCCTTATTGGATTTATAATATGCATGCATAATATTGAATTTATCAAGAATTCAAAATAAGCCTTAGTGATTGCTTTTGAAATAACCCTTGTTGAATATGTAATGTGATATGGAATATTCATTTGTTTAAGAATTTAAAATGAGCTTTGGTGATTCTATTAAAAATTAACCTTATTGGTTCTATAATGTGCATAAAGAATATCAAATTCTTTAAGAATTCAAAATGAGCCAAGGTGATTTATTTGGACACGATCCTTATAAGATACATAATGTGCATACATAACATGGAAATATTTAAGAATTCAAAATGAGCTTAGGTGATATGTTGTAAATGACCCTTATCATATCTATAATGTACATACAAAATATTGAATTATTTACGAATTCAAAATGAGTCTTGGTGATTTTGTTGGAAATGATATTTTTTGGATTTGCAATGTGCATGCATAATATTGAATTCTTTATGAATTCAAAATGAGTCTCGTTGATTTTGTTTGAAATGATCCTTATCATATCTGTAATGTATATACAAAATATTAAATTATTTAAGAATTCAAAATGAGTTTTGATGATTCTGTTGGATTTGTGTTATTTAAGAATTCAGAATTAGATTTGATGATTTTGTTGGAAATGACCCTTATCGGATCTATAATATACATACAAAATATTGTATTCTTTATGACTTCAAAATGAGCCTTGGTGATTATATTGAAATGACCCTTTTCGGATTTGTAACGTGCATACATAATATTAAATTCTTTAATTCAAAATGAGTCTCATTGGTTCTATTTGAAATGAACCTTATCAAATCTTTATGTACATACAAAATATTGAATTCTTTAAGAATTCAAATTGAGCTTCAATGATTCTATTGAAAATGACCCTTAATGGATGTATAATGTACATACAAAATTTTGTATTCTTTAAGACTTCAAAATAGACATGAGTGTTTGTGTTGGAAATGACCCTTATTAGATTTGTAATGTGCATAGAAATTATTGAATTCTTTAAGAGTTCAAAAGAAGTAGGTGATTCTATTTGCATTGATCCTTGTTGGATCTGTAATGTGCATACATACAATTGAATTGTTTAAAAATTTAAAATGAGCGTCAGAGATTCTATTGGAAATGACTCTTATTGGATCTTTAAGACTTCAAAATGAGAAAGTGATTTTTTTGGAAATGACCCTTATCGGATCTGTATTGTGCATACGAAATATTGAATTTTTTAAGAATTCAAAATAAGCATCAGTGACTCTGTTTGAAATGACCATTGTCAAATCTGTAATGTGCATAAAGACTATTGAATTCTTTAAGAATTCAAAATGTGCCTAGGTGATTCTACTGGAAATGATTTCTATCAATATGTAATGTGCATATGGAATATTCAATTGTTTAAGAATTCAAAATGAGTCTCCGTGATTCTGTTGAAAATGACCTATATCGGATGTTTAATGTGCATACATAATATTGAATTGTTTAAGAATTTAAAATGAGCGTTAGTGATCATGTTCAAAATGACCCTTATTGGATCTATAATGTTCATATAGAATTTTGAATTCTTTATGAATTTAAAACAAGACTCGGTGATTCTGTTTGAAATGACTCTTATGGGCTCTGTAATGTACATATAGAGTATTGAATTCTTAAGAATTCAAAACGAGCCTCGGTGATTCTATTGGAAATGACCGTTGTCGGATTTGTAAGGTGCATACAAAATATTTAATTTTTTAAGAATTCAAAATTAGTCTAGGTGATTTTGTTGGAAATAGCCTTTATCAGATATGTAATGTGCATACATAAGTTTGAATTCTTTAAGAAGTTAAAATGAGTCTTGGTGATTCTGTTTGAAATTATCTTTATCGAATCTGTGTTGTATACACAAAATATTGAATTTTTTAAGAATTCAAAATGAGCCTTAGTGATTTTGTTGCAAATGACCTTTCTCGAATTTGTAATGTGCAGACAGAGTATTGAATTCTTTAAGAATTCAGACTGGGCCTCGATGATTCTATTTGAAATTATCATTATCAGATCTTTAATGTACATACTAAATATTGAATTCTTTAGGAATTCAAAATGAGTCTCGGTAATTCTATTTGAAATGACTATTATCATATCTGTAATGTGTATACAAAATATTGAATTCTTTAAGAATATAAAATGAGCCTCGTTTATTTCTGTTGGTAATGACCCTTATCGGATCTGTAATGTGTATACAAAAAATTTAATTATTTAAGAATTCAAAATGAGCCTAGGTGATTTTGTTGGAAATGACCCTTATTGGATCTGTAATGTGCATATATAACATTGAATTATTTAAGAATTTAAAATGAGATGAGGTGATTATGTTTGAAATGTCCCTTATCGGATCTTTAATGTACATACAAAATATTGAATTCTTAAGAATTCAAAATGAGTCTTGGTGATTTTGTTGGGAATGACGTTTTTTGGATCTGAAATGTGCATGCATAATATTGAATTCTTTACAAATTCAAAATGAGTCTCGTTGATTCTGTTTAAAATGACCCTTATCAAATTTGTAATATACATATAAAATATTAAATTATTTAAGAATTCAAAATAAGCTTCAATGATTACGTTGGAAATGACTCTTATCTTATCTATAATGTATATACATAATATTATATTCTTTAGGACTTCAAAATGAGCCTTAGTGATTCCGTTGAAAATAACCTTTATCAAATCTATAATGTGCACACACAATATTGAATTTTGTAAGATTTCAAAATGATCCCAAGTGATTTTGTTGAAAATAGTCCTTATCGGATATGTAATGTATATATAGACTATTGAATTGTTTAAAAATTCAAAATTAACTTAACTTGTTATTTTAACTTTTATTAGATGTAGTTCATCTTATCTTGATTTTTTTTTTTGTAAAAATTACATTATGAAATGATGTCTCTTAATATTTTATTCATTATTATGTGAAAACTTTAAAGCTTAGCAACGTTGTTATTAGAATGTGAATTATATAAATCTTAATTCTCAATTTATATAATATAAGCAGTGTTGTAGGATGTCTTATATTTTGGACATTAATCGTGTCCGGTGTAAGTGTCCATGTCATGTTTGGTGTCCGTGTCAGAATTAGTACTTTATAGATAGATATTGCATACGTGTAAGATGTTTATAACAACTTAGGTACTCTATTTAATCAATTGAGTCAAGTTCCTTGACATTATTTCTCTTCTAATTTGATTTTAGTAAGACAGTCACTATAATTTTGGTTTATTTAATCAAGTATATATGTAATTTAATTTTCTTAAAATCCTTGTTAATTAATTATGATCATAATATCATAGCAACCATAGCTTAAAGAAGAGTGAATGATATTAGCACACAGTTTTTTTCCAAGCTAGTAACGATTTATGAAGAAATTAAAAGTGATTAGTAGCAACAAAACTTTATTAGCAAACATAATTTTTCAAAACAGTTGGAGATTAGTACAAGGTTATCAATGTTATTAGTCCAAGTCTAGTGGAGCGGCAGATTAGTACAAGGCTACCAGTGTTATTATTAACTATTTTTCAGGATACAATATTCACTTCTTTAGTTTTAGTTTGATTTTTTTTTTCATACACAAAAATTAAAGAAATAAGAAGTAAGGAGTTGCACAATTTTTACCAACCTGTGTACTTCTCAAAAAGAAGGACAAAGGATTAAACATAAATCCATTTTATATGATATATTTAAATTCTAAAATGAAAGGTTTCATTTAGTTTTTTAAATTAAAATATAAAGAAAAAATAGGGTGGTTAATTATTTTTAATAAATATTTTTCACCATTTTAAAATTCTTAAATAAAATATGCTATTTCAATTTTCCATCATTAACTACACTTTTCATATGATATATATGTTTTCTAAATTATTCTTGTAATACATGAAAACACAGGGTAAACTTGTCTTACACGGCGAAAGATATTTAATTTTTTTTGGGTAATTTTTAAGTCAAATAAAAGTTAACAACGTGAATAAAAGCTACAAATTATAAATGGGCCCGTAGAGACATTTAAGCCTACACATTGGCCCAACCTATTGTATTTATAAAAAGGATCGCACGAGCATTATTGTGTCTGTGGTTGGTTTCGTTGTATGCTACTTAGAGGGAAAGAGAGTAGTATTCTTGATTGGGACTCTAAGAATCGCTGGTCTTGAGTTGGGTTCATCATTTGTGTGATTTTTCAAGCTCATTTTCTCTCTCTTGGGTGTTTCGTTCTGTTATCTTTTAAATTTATGGGGCTGGCCTTCATTCAGCAAATGCTTCTCTGTCCCAAATCGTGATCGGAACAAATGTTTTGTGGCGGTTTTTACGTTTGTAATGGTAATTTTATTCAAGAACGGAATCTTAATTTAACTTTTCTCATTATTGATATTCAAGAACGTCCAATTTTCTATGAACGGCTGTGTGACCCTAAATATTGTGAAAAGAAAGAAGTCTTTATTTCAAAGAATTCTTTATGAATTCATAAGGTGACTTCGAAACTATAATGTGGATTTTGTTGATAATTTTGAACAAAATTTTGAATTCTTTATGAATTCAAAATATCCTCCGTGACCCTAATCAAAACGTCCTCGCTGATCCTTAATTGGATGTTCTTCGGTGACTTTTATCGGAAGTTTGAAATTATGATGTGCGTTTTTTGAACAAAAATTTGAATTCTGGTGAATTCAAAAATTAGTCTCAGTGATCATAATGATCCTTATCCTGATTTGAAATTTTGTTCATAATTTTGAATCAGGATTTGGTGTCCATTTATAGAATTCAATTGCAAGATGAATTGGATGATTTGTGTAGAAATTTTAAATCCTAATAGGACATTTGATGACCATCGATAATGCATTTGATGCAATATTCCATCTAACAAAGTGAATTCTTGTTCAGAATTTTGAATCAAGACTAACTACTGCAATGAGCATAAAATAAATTAACATTCAGAAAACAGCAAAGTACATCAGAAAGTTCAGTAGTATTAACACTCCTTGAAATTTTTTATGGACACTCCAAGCAAGTCTCTAAGTCTTTCATATCTTGCTCTTGGTAAAGCTTTAGTCAGTATATCAGCAACTTGAAGATCAGAACAACGGTGAATGAACTTGATCTCACCATTCTTAACAGCCTCACGAACAACATGAAACTTCACTTGAATTTGCTTGGTCTTTCCATGCTGAACTGGATTTTCTGCGAAGGCAATTGCTGATTCGCTGTCACAATAAATCTCAATAGCTCTCGGCTGCTCTACTCCCAAATCAAATAGAATTTTCTTCAACCAAATAGCTTGGTTTGTTGATGCAGCTGCGGCCACATATTTTGCCTCTGCAATTGATTGAGCTACAATTTCCAGCCCAATCACTATCAACATAGCCAAACAAATTTCCATTTTCACTAGGCTTGTACCAAATTCCAAGTTGAGTAGTGCCTTTCAAGTACCTAAGCACTCTCTTTGTTGCTACAAAATGTGTCGCACTTGGACTTTGCATAAATCTTGAGAATAAGCTAGCTGTATACATAAGATCAGGTCTAGATGAAGTGAGATAAAACAAAACTCCAATCAGACTTCTATAAAGAGAAGCATCCATTTTTTCAGCTCCATCATCCTTGGAGAGTTTCAAATTCTGCACTAAAGGAGTAGGGACAGATTTGCAACTTTCCATTCTGAATTCTTCAAGAATTTATATGCATTCTTGATTCGGAAAAATTCCATCATCAGTTTGTTGCACTTCCAGACCTAGAAAATAATTCATTTTTCCTAAGCTGACATTTGAAATTGATTTTGCATCTCCTCCATAAGCTGCTGCACTTCTTCTAGATTATTGCTTCTCACTAGCAAATCATCATCATACAATGAAACAATTAAAGAGCCACTATCCAGCAACCTTATCACATAAAGTGCAATTACATTACGACCTTAAAGTGCAATTACATTATGAACTTTCTATTCATGAATAGAATTGGGAAGGTATGTATTGTGCCTCAACGACGGTAAGTGTCAACTATAATATAAATTTTGTCTAGTTTGAGGTGGGAGGTTTGAGCATTGATGACCCTAATACAATGTACAGTATGAATTTTTTTATTCAAAAACTAAATTTAAGGATGGCTAGAGCTTTGATGAATGATGACCCCACTTTAAGAAAATTGGAGAATTAGAACAATTTCAATTTGATTGTAAGACAACCCAATTTAATTCAAAAGTTCATTGCTTTCTAATAATAAGGATTTAGATTGGCTTGGCCAGCTTTGCTGCAGAGGAGCATTACATTGTTCTGTTTTTGAGGGAATTACTTGCTATAGATGCTCGATAAAATGATAAAAAATATACTGGAGGTAAGTATTCGTGCCAACTTTCGAAAATAGTAGTAGAACTTGGTAAATGATCTTACCGAAGGAGATTTTAACTTGCCAACTAGGTTTCACAGTTTTTGTTAAACTCTCTTCATACGGATATCTCTTTGGAGGACAAGACCATAATTGGCTATAGGACTTTTAGACCCAATACATATAACATGTTTTTCCATTTGCTTTTATCAAGAATGACATTGCTTTTTTAGGCCCTCTAAGTTCTGGGAAAAACACACACACTTGATACAAAATTAAAGGTTAGAAGTTAGAACATTGAAGAAAAGTATATTTATTTTGTTTAACGATGTTTTCATATTTTTAGCTCTATTTTCTTATCTTAAAGCTCTAGCTAATATACACAACTTCTTGATCAGTTCTCTTCTCTGGAAAAGTAACTTATAATGGTCATGGGATGAATGAGTTTGTCCAGTAAAAAACTTCTGTTTATGTCAATCAAAATGATCTTCATATTGGAGAAATGACTGCTAAAGAAATCTTGACCTTCTCGGCAGGAGTCCAAGGAGTTGGACCTTGTTATGGTTAGCTTATAGGAATTCTTTATGCTTAAGCTCGTTATTAGATTTAATATTGAAAACAAAGACTGACATTTTAGATGAAAATTAACTTTTGATTGTGTGTAATACGATTGACATTCTGTAGACTCGTTAGCAGAATTGTCCAGAAGAGAAAAAGAGTCAAATATCAAGCTTGATCTAGATTTGGATGCCTAAATGAATGTAAAGATGAGGTTATTGAGGTTATCTTCTGTGGGGGTGTGTTTTTCATATTTGACATGCATCTGTTGTCCTTCCTTTTATATTGTTGAATAGCTGGTAGCCTTTCAAACCCAAGAGAGAAAAATATGATAGCTTAACATTTTTAATATCAATAGCGGTTTTGATTCCTTTCTTCTACTTCTTGCTATTTATTTCAAAATTTCTCACCAGTTCAAGAAACTTATAATGAAGAAATAGTTGGCAATAAATTAGTTGTAACAGCAAAAAAAAGCAGCTACTTCTAATCTCAGTTACATTGGCAGTTAGCTATCTTAAAATCAGGGGCATCATCTATTTCTTTTTCATACAAAATAGAAATGATTGATAATTAAGTGGTTGTTCTTTTGACTTAATGCTCAGGCTATAGCATTTGAAGGCCAACAAACAATTTGATAAAAGATTATGTCCCAAGAGTAAAATTTATACTTTAAAAGCCATCTTTGAACTTCATGAATTCATCGTAATATTTTGTTTTAAAGTCTCTTGTTTCTTTTATATGCATTTGCAGATTTTGAGACTAGAGGTTTGTGTTGATACGGTTGTAGGAAAGAAATGTTATGAGGCATCTTAGTGGACAAAGAAAAAGTGTTACAACAGGTAAAATTTGTCATAAAATAAACATTAAATGCTATTTTAGTGGGTTTTAAATTTAGAAGTGGAAAGATGAAAGGCCAAGAGT
>JAMLFT010005291.1:0-17826 GCA_026544285.1 Pachyrhizus erosus | reverse complement strand
ATAAAAATTGGTAAATATAAATTTAATTATATAATTACTAATATTTTGTTTTAACATTTTTCTAAGTTTAAAAATATATATTAAAATTAAATAATTAAGTAATAAACACTAATTTATATTCATAATTTTTTCGATTATTACTGCATGTAATTTTAATAATACGAAAGAGTAAATAAAACAATAGTTATAACAAGAAAGTTATTTCTAAAAGTAAAAATATATGTGTATAAATTTATATTTATTCGTATACATTTATATACAAAAAAGTTCAAAAATTTTATAAGAAAACATGAAAATTGTAAGTGCAATTTTTAAAATAATCTATGTGAATGGATGATTTACAAATGAATATTTATAAGTTATGTATAGGATTTAGAAGGTCACTATCAAAGGTTTCTTGTTTTTATTCTAATGTTATAGATAATAAAATAAAAAAATTAAGAAAAACAAATCATTAAAATAAAATAAAAAATCAAATTGAAGGTCGAAAAAAAAAACAAAAAGTAATAGTAATAGAAAAAATATATATAACAAGAGAGTGAAAGATTATTATATAAAAAAAGAAAAGAAAAGAAAAAATAAATAAAAGAAGAAAAAGATAACATAAAAAGAATTTAATAAATTTTTAAAATATTTAAAATTTGAATCTAATTAACTCATTAATATTTAGGAGAGAAAAATATAAAAAAATTAATTTATATTACGTAATTAGTACAAATATTCATAATTATTAAAGATTAATGTAATTTTAATTTAATATCATTTAATTAAATAATTTAGTAAGTAAATTTATAAAAATAATCCTATTTTTAGGAAAAAAAATCATACAGTGTATATTATTTTAAATAATAAAAGATAAACTTAATTTTAAAAAATAATAGCATCAACACCATCTCCTGGGGCCTGGTCTTTGGCGCCTTATCTAATAGAAATTCATGGGTTATAAAGTTTATGACTATCGCTAGTTTGGCATTACATCTCTGTTAGTAATATGTGGATTAGATTATAACTCTATTAGAATAATATTCTCATTCCACTAATATTTAGATTCTTCTTTTTTTCATTATTTATTTGCTGAAATCACTCTTCTCTAGAGTGTTTTTAAACATAAGTCACAAATCATCTATATTGTCTAACACTGCAATCATGAAATGCAGATATATGCTTAAAATAATTTTGAGATTCAATTCCAAACATAAACAATTAAAAATCAGAAACCATTATCTTATAGGGATAAAAGAAATAAATTAATTAAAATGTACTAACTACGGAGACTTTTTACATTATTATCATTGTGGTATATAGTAAAGTTGTTAATTTTTATAATAATTATTTTTAAATTATATCTAAAATATGTTTACTTGTTGATGATATATTAATTAAAATAAAGCTCAAGAAAGAAAAACAAAAGGTGAGTTATCATTAGGTCGAAGACATTAACGGTTTAAAAAGGAAGAATGCAAAATTAAAAAAAAAAATTACATGTTTTAAAAAAGAAATTATAATTAAGAAATATTAAATTTATATAAAAGTATTGGGCAGAGTTATTGAAAACAAAAAGAAAGTAGCACGTAGAAGAAGAACCTTGACAGCAGAAAAAGAAACGGTCGAGAACGAGAATCTCTTTGTGTTGAAAAAGTCAGTGGAGAAAAAACCAACATATTCCACTCTACACTGTAAGCACTCCACCGAACACGCGCAAATACAAAATAACCGTTGAGGAAATCCTAAACTCTATATACTATAGTTTTTGTCTTTATGTAGAAATATTCAACTAAATGTTAAATATAATAATGATGGTTTTGGCGGGGTCCATCCTCCAACACTTAGATCCGTCATCAACGGTCGCACGCGGAGACATTACTTTTTTTAATTCAAGGTTTAATTGTATTTTCCCCTTGAAGTTATATAAGTTTTGTTTCTTGGTTTTTTTTATCAATTTTTTGTACTTATATATTTTTAATTATCATTCTCTTTCTATGTGTTTTTGAGTTTATGATAAAATTGGAAAATGAAATAATTTTAAAAATAAATTTAGTGAAAATTGAATAAAATATGAAGATTTGTATAAGATGTGAGATAAAATTTCAAAAGGAGTTAGAGTTTGAGATTATTTTTTATTTTGTTGGATATGTAATGTTTTAATTAGTTAATTTAAATGCAGATAATATAATCAATTCAGTTTACAAATATTTTGAGTAAAATTATTTTTTTTAAAAAAATAGTGAAACATAAAAATGACTAGACGTAAAAACAAAAAAATAAATTAAATGTAGTTCCATGATGTCTTTTGTTTGTAATGATTTGGCATTAATGACAATTATTCATATTCACGGTCAACACACCTCAAGTTGAATTGCCAAGAACCAAAAACCGCAATTAAAACAATGATTTGTATCAACGCGTCTTTGAAATAAAAAATAAATAAAAAATGAAGCTGACATCAATCACAATGATAATTGCAACCTCAGTCCAGTAGCACTTGTGCATATTCTTGTAAAATTTTAAATAATAAAATAATCCACGGTTTGTTTTCTTCAAATAACAGAGTTGTCACAATTCTTAGATAAAATCACATTTCGAATATATTTTTTTATTACTAAGAGAAACATACTTAAAACACAATTATATAACTCTTTATTCATTTTTTAAATAAATAAGTTAAAAAAATGTACCACACTCTTGTTACTTACTAAAATAGTAATCTTGAAAAAAAAAAAACGAAAACAAATATACCATAGCTCATCAAATTAATTTCCATAACATAAAATTATGAATTCGAGTCATCTATTACCGTTGAGTAAGGGTAGGTGCATACCAATGAAGTATGAAATATGAATTAGAAGAAAAAACAGAAATCCTAAAATGATAATGTTGGCAAAGTCAAAAAAAGACAAGATGCATATTAAATTAGCATTTCCATGCCTGCTGTCATATGACACCTGTGAAGTGGAGTAAATTACTCGTGACATACAAGAATCGGTAGCCTATATATTTTGTACGAATAGGGTCCTTATTTAGTGCATAAAAATCTCCGAAGAAGTCATACCAAAAAAGCAAGAGGCACTAAAAATTCGCTGTCTCAGTACCTCCATGCCAACTATTTTGTTTAGGATTATTCTTCTTGACAACCTCGTAATAAATTTGTCCCTACTTGTTTGGTCCCAGAGAATTTGAGACCCTTCTCAATTTCTTTGAATTCCTGTATCATTTTTATTATTGTTATTATTATTATTATCAGGAATCAGTGTAAATGATGATGATGGATCCGGTGGAGCTGAAGCGCGTTTTCGAAATGTTCGATCGGAACGGCGACGGGAGAATCACGTTGAAGGAGCTGGGCGAGTCGTTGGACAATTTGGGGATATTGATCCCTGAGAACGAGCTGGCGCAGATGATAGAGAGGATCGATTCGAACGGGGACGGATGCGTGGACATGGAGGAGTTCGGGGAGTTGTACGACTCCATCATGGAGGAACGGGATGAGGAGGAGGACATGAGGGAGGCCTTCAACGTCTTCGACCAGAACCGCGACGGCTTCATCACTGTCGAGGAACTCCGCACTGTGCTCGCCTCCCTCGGACTCAAACAAGGGAGGACCCTCGATGAGTGCAAGAACATGATCATGAAAGTCGACGTTGATGGAGATGGCATGGTTGATTTCAACGAGTTCAGGCAAATGATCAAGGGTGGATCACCCTTCACTGCTCTTAGTTAATGCAACATTCCCTGCATCTCATCGCTAAATCTTCACAACTTGTAAATAAGTTTCGCCATCTCCGAGATTTCATTTATTAATCATTATGTGCCTTCATTTGCTTTTTTTCTTTTTTTTTTTTTAATCCTATTCAAATGTTAGTTATCTTGATTTTACAGTGAGGAATGGAAATGATTTTTGGTGTGGAATTCATTTTTTATAATAAAAACTTCTAAACATAAATCATTTTAGTTTAAAATTAATTTAAATGAAGCACTTATGTGCACCATGATGAGTAGCCCCGGATCAACTCATCTTCGCACGTATGACCCTCAACACTCTGCAACATGCATGCCGTTGCGGGTTACAGGAACAAGATGAGATTGTGTTTTCTTGTTTTGTGTCGGGGAGAAGAAGGGGTGATTATATTTTCCCTCAGTGAAAATAATTAACTGGGTGGCGAAAAATTAAAGAACGATTTTTCTTTTTTTTGTGTGTGTGGAATTTTATTTAAATCAAGCTGATTTTTGATTTTGAATTAAAGTCTTATTGGCTTTGGCAATATAAAGTGTTTACACATTATTAACCATGATATATAGTTGTAACAATTGAACTCTTGCTCGAAGATCTACCTTTAGTCACAGTGGTAGCAGATAAGTTGTGCAATGCCTCTCTCCCTTACAAATTAACCTGTACGGCTGCAAACATTTGAGTGCTTAAACGGTGATGCAAGTGATCATATAATATGTACGAATTAAAAGGTGTGACATTTGCTTGGAAGTCCATAATGTGATTCGTATGATGAAGTTTCTTCATTTCTTCGATTTGTATCTTCAGCTTTACGAGTTTAATTTGAGAACCTTATTTTGCGTGTGTTAGGAATTCTGGTCCTAAAAGTCTAGTCGTTGGTGGAGCTAATATCATTTAGGTGTACAAAATTGTTAATATATAATTATTTCATTATAGCTTTCATGATAATAAAGTCCTAAGCAAGGTCCAGTACAGAGAATTAATATCTGAAATTTATACATTTTTTTAGAAATTAATTTCAAAAATTAATTTATAAGATGATTGTTTTCTATTTATATACACTATTAAGATTGTCTCTCACGTCAAACACTAGATATATATTTATATATATTATTAAGATTATCTTTCACATTGAACATTAGACATTTCGAAGGTAAAATTTATAAGAATTGACATATGCGAATGGTTTAATAACGGTCTGATTACGAATGACATAATTGGTTAAACAACAAATTGTTAAGATATGTTATGATCCCATCTTAGAATGTAGGTTATAAATTTAACTCAATCCTAAAAGTTAACTTATAAAGTGAGAGTTATCTTCCACTTATATGTATGGTTTTAGTTATATTATTAGTTGACGTAGAATCTTCAACGATTTTAACTCAAAATGTAAAACAATATTGATATCTCAACTAAACTTAACATTATTTTTTAAGTTAGTTTCAAAATCTATAAATATTGTCAGGCCTTGAAGGATTCGTTCTCAATTTGTCCCGACAAGCACACAATGACATGCTCTCGATGTGAGAACAACTCAAGCAATCTACCGATGAGTCCAGGATTGAGACCAACATACCTAGTCCTTAGAGTCAATCATTTTCTTGAGATTATGAATTCATTTTGTCAACTTCCCTTACTTACATTGTTTTTATAGTGTCATAACATGACATTGTTAGGCATGATTCTTATGTTTGAAAAATTAAGTTAAAATTTGAAAATTATGTTCAATTATTTTTAAATTTTCAAATTTTATCCTTCATTTTTTCTTTCAAATTTTATGTGTAGCTAGTAATCATTAAGAAGTCAATCAATTAAAAGCTTATTGTTTTCTAAATTTTGCTTAGATTATGTTTGAATTGAGTAATTTAGACATTAAATATAATTTGGGAGATAGATAAAATCACATACATCAAAATGTATTATTTGAATATCTCAATGAAAGGGAACTAAATTAAATATCTATAGTATATATAATCACATTTTTTTTCATTCAATCAAATTCTTAATTACATCATAAGAGAGAAAATACACACAAAAAATTGATAAAATGTGTGAAAAAAATTGGGAGACAAAATATGTGAAAAAGTTAAGATAAAATGTTTAATTTTTTAAAATAAGAAAAGATATAAGTTAATTCTCTTACCACATTAGCGCTACCTCATCATCGTATGTCAGTGTCATGTGCACTGTGACATGATCATCAAAGTTTTTTTTCTTAAAAATTTAAAAACATAATTTAATATAAAATTAGTTTAAAAAACTAAATGAATGATAAAAAAATGAAGTTTAAATAAATCAGAATACTTATTTTATTTTTTAATATTTTTTATTTTAATTTTTATTATTAAGTAAAAAATCGAGTGATGTAATAATATCATTGACAATTAATTAACTTATTGTATCATAATATGACAAAACAATCTTTTCTAATTTTATTTAAAAAAATATGTTTTAAAATCTTTTATCAATTATTTAGATCTCACAAAAATTTAAAAACATAATTTATTAAATAAAAATTATATGTAATTATTCACTTAGACTCTTTAATGACGTGACTAAATTAATAGATTGTTAATATTTTTATTATATAATCATTTAATATTATTACTTAATAACCATAATTAAAACAAAAAAAAATTAAAAACTATAATCAAAATAAAAAAAATTAAAGACTAAAATAAAAAAAAATATTATTATACAAGAATAAAAAGTTATTTAAGATTATAAATAAATATGAATTTTTCCAAACCCAAAAAATTCTAAGATTTTTTCTTGCGACAAATATTTTTCCCGTACCTCGTTGGACACTTAGACCCTTAATCTGTTACATTAGGGGTTGTTTTTAAGTCACTAAAATTAGGATTATATTAAGATAACTACCTCCTCTAAGTTTATTTTTTAGAATAATTTCAGCATCTCCTGTGTCTTGTAATCCAAACCCATCATCATTCACTCCCTTGTCTTTCACAACAGTCTCGTGAACAACATCACCACCATCCTGTCCCAAATGCTCAACATACACATCAACACGAGACTTACTAGTTTCAGCAAAATTTACAAGTTCCCCCAGCATCCTTGTCATCCAGTAATTGTTTCAACCCATCTTTCAAGCTGTCATTTTGACCCTTCCACCACATTCTTATTTCACCTTCAAGCTGAAAGTCTTTCACTAGTCCTGCAGCTTCGAAATATGATGATTATCAGGCTCTAAATCCTGTATCACACTAACTTGTCCCCCCTCAAAGCAATGATGATTGTCAGCCAAACAGCCACTGCATTCTCAACAGCAGTCTCATTCTATATAAAGCAGATTATTAATCATATTATTTAAATATATACAAAGGAAATATTAGAAAAATGGAAGGATGAAACTCTATCAGGGTGTTTGAACACCTGTTATGAGTTCTTACATTGTTGGCACAACTTGACAAGAATGGACTCAAAGGACCTATACATTGACTGAAGTACTGAACTAGTTTCGTCTACCAACTAAAGTATCACATTGAAAGTAGAACCTATCAGCCTCGACTCTGTTCTTTAGTTTCCATCTCCTTCACACTGTCTACTATGTGCTGTATTTTCTTTGAAAGGCTCTCATTCTGCTCCTCAATGTGCTCAAATATCAATTCAAGATGCCTTTTATAGGTCGCAGATCGCTTTTTCTCAATTGCCAACTGCTGAGATAGTTCCCGAATTTTATCTTGTTCAGTCTATAAATAGCATAAAAAAGAGGAAATTAGGATAAAAAGGAACTGACAAGGAGTGCTGATTAGAATATTCTCTAATCACGCAAGTTGCTCTTTACTTACATGGCACTTTCTGATTTGCATTACATTACGAGTAAAGCAATTTATATAAAGGCAAGGGTAATGAGATCAATTTGAACAAATTTCAAATGATGTGTGGCAATGCAGATGAGAAAAATTCTCTGGATTATGGATTATATTAAGGGTAAAAAAGACAGAACCTTCATTCACAATAGAGTTGCAAAATGTTAAAAGAACCAATATTATCCTGAAAACATCATTCTGAAATTCTCTAATATTTAGCACAATATGAGTGAGCATCATGATCTGACTCAGATTTCATAACTGATCTATTAAGCACAAGTAACACTTGACACAATAAACTAACATAATAATATGTACAGTCATTCAGTAGTGAAAGAACAGAAACTGACCGGATATTGTTCATAATAGAAATCCCTTCTACCTTTGCCAGGAGTCAAAGGATGTGTGTGTTCCTTTACAAACTTTGAAACAACCCATTTGCCAGAACTAACTTTCCTCACCAAAATCATTGCCCTGCAACCAACCCTGGTCTCGGCCCTTTGCCTCACAATCTTTTCACGTTTGTCAGCCATTCTGAAACCCTCTTTGTTGCAAACAAGAGTGCGTCCAATAGCAGTTCCATCACGCCTTGACCGTGAGAGTTTACTCACACGTACAATGAATCCAACATTTGTGGCATATGCATTATAAAATGCATGTGCTGCTGCTTCTGACCCAAACTCCTGACCTACATAGGGCTCTTCAACTGAAACAACCGATACTGTGGGAATTGCAGATGGGATAGTGATCCCTCCAGACGAATCTTGAGTCACGTTATCATCTGGATCTTGTTTGTTATTTGGTTCAACAGAACTTCCACCTTCTCTGTTGTCATCAGCTAGGCTACTAACCTCACCTATAGCAGTATTTCCTACTGTTTCAACAGTAACAGAACCATCAATCCCAAACTCCACTGCAGCAACAAAAGAATCTTGTATAAGATTTTCAGTGCACAAGTGATATTCTAGTTCTGTACAACAGTCTATGAAATTGATGAATGACTGATACATTGAAAATACAAATAAAGAAAGAACAAGTCAATAAACATAATCCTAATTTTCATTCCTTCTATTTTCTTTAACTATCTATTGATACTCTACTATAATTAACTTGTAACTAACTATTGATATTTGGGAATGTCTAACATAGTAACATATAGATAGGAGTACAATGAACACAATATGGCTTACATGAAATTCTAACATTGAAACGAAGAACATAGAATTCACTAATAGAGAACAGCCTTTAAATCACTAAGTATTTCTCAAATACACTCCTCCACAACAACCAAAATAGATTACCACATTGAATAAAAGAAAACTTATCCCAAAGTCAGGAAGAATTTTTGTTTTAAGATTCCTACATTATAAAGCAACCAAACATTATATATATATTCCAGCAAAAAATTCCTCCAAAGGCAGCAAAATGAGTGAACAATATAAAACTAGCTTAATCCCAACAAGCAGATAATCTATTGCATACATTCCATGGCATTAGTGGCACGTAATAAGCATGAGTTACTAAATTACATGATCTCAAAAATAAGATCTTCACAGTTTCTCCCACCGTAAATAATGGAGGAAAAATGAGTGCAACTCAGCAATTATGACTCTCTCGTAGTATCTTTATCTACTACAACAAGCATTCCAAATTTTATTAAGTTTCCACATGTCCTGTCAACAATTGCTAATTAAATTTTAAAAAAGTACTAATGCCAATGACATCTTTACCCATCAAATCACTAATGAAATTGAAAAATAATCGTTTCATCCACATCAGAGTGGAGAGTTGCATGTACCTTACAGTTTCTCCTAAAGCTTAAGAATAGCACTATCAGTATTTTCTCCTTATAATGAAACAGGATATTTTTACGTTGGATCTGAATTTGGACAAAGTAAAATTTTGTGGTACTCTTCTCCGGTAAATACACAACATACGAATTATTTTTTATAAGCATCACAAACATCTAAATTATATAACATCTTTATCTAAGTTTTGTCCTGATTAAAACCACAAGGGAAAAATGATAATTTTTAATTTCTGAATGGCTTTTCCTTTCAAATTTACCAATTCTACCAGACCAAAAACTGAGCATTAACAGGAATTTCCTCATCTCTGGCAAGAATTCGTAAGGACAAAGGTCCAAATAAAGTCCAAAACCTCCGAAACTTATAAGAGGAAAAACAGACTCACTTAATAGGCCAGTGGAGAAAAACAACGTGAACCTTCTATTTTTGAATTATTTGCCTATACCCTTTCAAATTCTTTTAGAAATTCAAAGAAAGAGGATTCTTGCAATTCTTGCAGTCATTCCCAAACTACAAAAAAGCAAAACCCTAAAATTCCAGCTGAATCAAAATCCTCAACGTAATATACATATCCGAAATGAATAAAAAAATGAAACGAAAAAACAAATTAAAAAAAGAAAAGAACTCACTGAAGATTTTGATTGATGTAGAAACGGTCTGTGATGCCGCTAATTATTTTTGATCCTCTGTTCCGTGCTGCTGAGAGAACAGCAGAACACAAAGGAAATGATTTAGGTAAGGCAAGACATATATGGACCCCGAACGCCTTCTATACGTGTCAAAAACTCATTGGATACACTCTCATGATAGAGTCAACTTTTTAAATTGACCCAACGGTTAATTGCCACGTGTCTAATGAACTCGATACAGCCCCGTAAGATTAGCACCCGGACTTTAACCCCACCGATCCAATACGGGTAGTGCACTGGAAGAAAAGAAGAAGAACAACAACACATTACACAACACAACACAACACATTACACAACACAACACAACACAACACAACACAACACAAGGCGCTTCTTCTTCAACAATGTCGAGTTCGTTATTCCGCATCATAAGGAGAGCTTCCTTTGCTCTCAGATTCTCGTACTCTACCTCGTTTTCGGTCACTTCCAGGTTGTCTCTCATCTCTCTCACTGTCACTGTTTTTTTAGTTAATTATAGTTTTCTTCTAAGTCACTACCCAAAACTAATGAGACTGTGTTATATGGACAATATATGGAAGCACCTAACTTGGGTTGTATCGTTTTTCTTGTTAGTGGTTCTGGGTTGCTGAAAGTTGGAGGCTTTGAATTGACATGTGTTATGTGTAGGTAATATTACATTCTAATTCCTTTGTGTTCTAGGTCAGTTGGGAGGACTCAAATGTGTAGGTGTTTTCCGTTGAGGCACTGTGTCCCGCTAGGAGAGCAAGGTTATTGGTGGGGTTTCAGGAATTTGAGCTATGGCAGGGTGAACCTTGTGATAACCGGAGGAAAGACCAAATTTGAGACTCACGAGGTTGAGCCTCCGAAGAAAGACAAGTGGAAGACCAAGAAGAGGTTGAAGATGCAGAGGAAGAGAGAGAAGGAGAAGAGAAAAGCAGCCAACAGGAAAGACCCCCGCCGACTTGGTGTCAAAGGGAAGAAGAAGAAGCAGAGATTTGCCGATGCAGAAGAGAGGATCAAGTACAAGATTGAAAAAGTAAGCTGTGAATCTTTGTTTGGATTTTCTCTTTTCTTTTGTTTTTATTTGTTTCCCATCAATGCCAACCCTGCTGCAGCATGAGCATACTGCTTCATTTGTTTGATTCTAATGATCTTTGTTTGCTTTGTGTTGATATGTATGGATCTCAAATGATCAAATTTCGCACTTTTAGGCCAATTGGATTGAAATAGAGCCAGAGGTTAATTCTGTTTGCTTGTATATTCTCCCCTTTGAGGGGAAAGTACGAACCAACATGATTTGTTACTAGATCTTATTTTTATTGTACTTCTTAATTCTAGATGATATATAATACATCTTTTTTTAAAAAAAAAAAATTGACAAGTTTCTCTGTTGTGCTAGCTATGTTGTCCATTTGCAGAGCTTGACAGTAGCAGTTATGGACTTGGGGCATGTATGATTGAATTTTACTCATGATATGTGATGCTGGGTTTTTTGTTGCTTTAATTGGTCTGATAGATTTCTTATTTCTTTGCAGCATTGCTCTAATGGATGTTTTGCGTATTTCTAGTGTTTAAATGATGACTGATGAGGCTTAAAATCTTGAAATGCTTATTTGCCTATACATTCTACTAAAATTTAGCATGATTTTGGTTTTAACCCCAGGCCAGAATTAAGGAAGCATTGCTCATTGAAAGGCTCAAACGATATGAAGTTTCTAAAGTTCATGGTCCTGTTGTAAAGCCTGATGGCTTGACAGGGGAGGAACGATTTTATTTGAAGAAAATGGCTCAGAAGAGATCTAATTATCTACAAATTGGCAGAAGAGGATTATTTGGAGGGGTTATTCTCAATATGCATATGCATTGGAAGAAACATGAGACTGTTAAGGTCATATGCAAGCCTTGTAAGCCTGGTCAAGTACATGAGTATGCACAAGAACTTGCACGATTGAGTGGTGGTATTCCACTTCATATAATTGGAGATGACACTATAATATTTTATCGCGGAAAGAACTATGAACAACCTGAGGTTATGTCACCAATAGATACACTGTCCAAGAAAAAGGTGTGTTTCTCTGTTTCTTCTTTTTGTTAAAAAAAAAAATCTGAAATGCATCAATGCTGTAGTTTTTTGTTCATCAAAATGAAGCTCAATTGTTTTGATATTTTACCTGCATTCTCCGTTACAGAAAGGGTTCTTATCATGCACATCTTTTGTAAAATGTGGTATTAGTTGAAAGAAGTATTTTCACCTCTCTTCTCTAACGTTGATCAGAATGAGCAGTTCATTTTTTCATTATGAGATCTGGCTCCTCTAAAGTGAGGTGAGTTCACTTTAGAGGATGAAATACACTTACAACTGTTGATTAGAAAATTAACAGTTGAGATTTGCGATATAGTCAAATACATGTATAACAAACTAGAAGTTAATTGCAATCTAAACTTGATCTTTTAATCAACTGTTGTTACTTGTGTGCTTGATTTTGTAAGTGTATTCCCTTCACTTTAGAGGAATTTAATCCTTCATTATATGCTTGTGAACAAGGCTGTTTGTTTTTTAATTATATTGAGTTTGAACCCATGTAATTGCACTAACACATTTCTCATCCATTGAAAATTATTTTCTTATGACAGGCTTATATACTTCTCCATAAATTCAAACTACTTAGAAGCTGTTGAATTGTCATACCTCTAATATTTTGGTTAGCAATCAAGCTATAATCAACGTAGTAGTTTTGGACCTACTAGCCTGAGTTTAAATGTCACCGAGCCATTATTTGGTTCACTTTCTGATTTTGAAGATCTTTTTTTCCCCGATTTTGTTAAATTGTTTTAGATATGCATGCATCAGTTTATGTTTCAAACGTGGATTTTGTTATGAACTATTTTTATAGCATAGAAATAGATATTTGTGTACATTCACCTTGAGTAAATAGTCTCTGATCTAACTGTTTCTCTTGTTAATTCCATTCCATAATATATCTCATCATGGGGCATTCATTCTTCATGCTTTTCTGTATCTCCTTGAAAATATATGGTTGGTGTTTGAAAGCTGTAAAATCAACTCTGAAAATTATTGCCGACCATAAGTTGGAAGCAACAGTCCGACAATGTTCCAAGGTGTGCGAAGCCGATAAGTGGGACAATGCAGTGTGAGAATATTATGGGTGAAAGGCTAAGAAAAGAAAGGCTAGTCCAGCATTTAAATACGTAGTATTTGGCCTATAGGATATAGTTTTTTATGTCGTACTTTTTTGTGAATCATAGTATAGTGATCTCCAGTCTGCATTTTGGAGCTGTATGTTCACAGAGAATTGAAGATTCATGTTATGGCTAATGAATTTGATGGCTGGTTGATTGGCTATGGTGTTAAAAATTATTCTGCTGTAATCTTTCCCTTCCTAAAATTCTTTGTAGATAATTAGATATTTAGTCTTTATACAAAATAGTTGAATGGGGAAAGTAAGCAGCTGTGGTTCAGATGCTCAGTGACAAATAATAGTGGATTAAATGTTCTTTTAATGACAAGTGACTTTGTTGTTGGTTTAACTTATAGTTTAATCATATAACCTTTTTTTTTTTTTCCATGCAGGCACTTGAAAAATCCAAGTATGAGCAATCACTTGAGTCAGTGAGGCGCTTCATTGCTATTGCCGAGAAAGAATTAGAACTATATTACAGGCACGTTGCACTTTATGGTGATCCAAACAACCGAAACCCCTTATCAGTGCTGGACGGTCCAAGTGGAAACTCCACGGAAAAAGGGAATCAGGGAATTAGTGAATTTTCAGCCAATCTTTCGGAGACTGAAGCAGATTCCACGGAAATAGAGCTATCAGAAACAGAAGATAGTTTTGAAGATGAAAACACGTCAACGAATAAATCAGATTCTGAAGAAGACAGCACGTTGGATTCCAATGGTGATCAAGAAAGAGGGGTATATTTTACTAAAATGCAAGATGAAAATGTACGCTCGATCACAGGTTGTTCATCAATGTCTAAACATAGCCACTATTATAATAATCAATATTTATAATAAGTTCCATTCACTAGAGATTAGAGGTTAAATATATATTATCAGTTAGTTACCATAGTAAATCAAGTAGTCCATAAAATATACATTGGAGGAATTTGAAAAATAGTAATTTATTTCTTTTCTTAAATGCTGAAAATAGATTTTGAATTTACCAAACCTACCTACTATTGTTAGGCGTTTAATTTTACTGTTTCGTCCAATGATGTGCTAGACATCTTGCGTGGTTACGTGTGTCTGCATTTATGTCTTAGAAAATACTGTGTTTCAAGATTATCTGCAGAAAAACCAACCCAACGCGTTTTCAGAGAGTGAAAATTATGGAACCTGGATTATTTTCTTATAATATGCCAGATAAGAAAGAAGCAAGCACTGAAATATACAAATTCAATTAAATTATTTACGGTTCCTTTGGTTTAAAGTCTAATGGAATTTATTTTGGTAAAGTTGTTTTTTATTTTAAAGTGTTTAAATTAACTTTAGTTATAGATTTTAGAGTTAAATAAGATTTTGATCTTGATTTTAACATTTTTATTTTCTGTCTTAGTATTTAGTACATCCTGCAAAAATAGAAAAAACTAAATTACAGTTGTATTATTTTAAACAAGTATATATATTAACTGTAATAATTTGAGTGTTAGTCATGTTGTTTATAATATGTGAAAGTAATTTATATTTAACATAAAATATTAATAAAGTTAAATAAATGACTTAAAAAAAGAATTTTAATAATTAAATATAATAAAATTATTTTTAAAGAATTAAAATTAATATGAATTAATATTTAAAAAATAAAAATGATATTTAACTTCAGATTTTATTTTATATTTAAATGAATCTCGCGATGGGAGTAATTCAAATGAAACTACAGATTTCATCGAGTTACCTTTTTCTCCCCTATCGAGCCAGAGTACATCATGAGGCCATGGACCTTTTGAGAGTTTGGGTCTAATTATTCTTTTTATATTCTATAAATATTAAGGGACGCTCTTTTTATCTTTTGTAAAAAATAATTTGAAATGTAAAATCATATTTTGAATTACCCTTTTTAAAATGTAAAAATATCATCTCCTTTTTTTTAAAAAAAAATTCAGAATAGAACTATATTCTTAAATTCCTTTTCAGAATGTAAAAGGGTGTTACTTGAGATTAAGATTTATAAGGTATAAGAAAAAAAATTAAATGTATATAAATTTCCAAAAACCATGGTTTTAAATTACGATTTACAATCACAATAACGTCGACAATATTATTGTTGCGATGTCGTGGCAATCGTAACAATCTACAATTGCAATGTGATTTTCAATCACACGCAATGTCACAACATAGTCGCAATGAAGCCACAACTGAACTATAACACCAATCTGTTTCACCTTTTTGTCTAAAAAGGATAAAGATTGAACTTTCAAACTTCTAAAAAAAGACAAAGTTTTATTTATATGGTAACACCTCTAATTCTAGTTCCAATTCCGAATGCAAGTACTAGATATTATATGATGATTTCTTGACACGTAGATTCAAAATTGTGCTTATATGCCCTGATGTAAACTGTTGTTGAATACTAATTATATTCCACAAATTGTCTATTTGATGATTTATTATTATTTGTAATGGCATCAAGTAACCTAGGAATGCCACCTCATAGGTTCTGCTTCCACACATTTTATCATGTAGGACTGTTTAATATAAAATTCATGTTAAATTGTAGACCAAGGATTTAATTTAGATAATTGAATAATATGTATAAACTATTAGAAAATATTTTGGTATTAGAGTTTGACTTTTTTTAATGAAAAACATTAAATTACTGACTGTGTTTAAATTAATTACAACTGTAAAGTATTAAATTAGAACACGTTTTATATTACAAAATATGAAAATTAATTTAACAATAGCAGTATTTATCATTTAAGAAAGAAAAGGAAAGAAAAAAAATATTTTTCTTATAATTTTCTAGGTTATTTGATAAAAAAATTAAGTTTAAAATAAATTATAATAATACTTCCTATATTTTATATAAATTATACGATATTATTTTGTATTCTTATATTAATCTCTTTTAATAGTAAAAAAATATTATTATAATTTATTCTTAAATTTAATTATTATTTAAAATAATATAAATATCCTTAATACAAATAAGAAGTGTTATAGTAGACACAAGCAAGGTGTTTTAGTCATTCAGTGTAGCTTTTCCTCTCATTTCTTTCTAACATGTAACGGATTGATATATTGTATTTTTTTATTTTTTTTTCAGTGTAGAATCCTATCTGTTTTTAATCTTTTTTCCCTAGTCAATGAGCAATAATCAAACAATGAAAAAAAAAAAAAAACTCATTTTAAACATTTCATCTTCCCTCCTTAATCCATTGTTTCAAACTCACCCCTTTATCGTGGGGAGTTACAACACACAATCAAAATTTCATCTACCACTTATCAAGTTATAACTATTCTAACAAGAATTATGAATATATTTAGATAAACTTATTTAAAAATAGTTTTAGAAAAAAATATATAAAAAATATAAAAAAAATTATTTTACAAGTTAAAATCAATTTATACATAAATTGAAACTTATTTTTTAAAAAAATTTATAAGAGAGAGTTTCTACAAATTAGTTAATATATAAATTAATTTTAATTTATGAAGAAATTCTTTTTTCTTTTAAAAATATTTTCAAATAAGTTTACCTATAAATAAACAATTGAAATTAAATAAAAAAATTAAAATTAAAAAAAAAAAAGCTACAACCCCTTTTTGTATATGTACAATCCTTTCTCTTGAAAACTTATGTATGTTTAATCTCTCTAAAAAAAATATCAGTATCATAATTTTAATTAATTTTTACATAACACTAAATAGAACATTGAGTTTTTTAATTAAAAAATCCAATTATATATTACAAAAAGATCAGTAGAAACTACAATTAAAGAATGTTCTGAAACTATTTAATTATCATTCCTCCTCTGCTTGCAATGTCCCTTCACGTCTTCACTCCACATTGTTTAGATTTGCAAGCTCCAACCACCATGGCCATCCTCCACTCTATCTTCTCTACATTTTGGAGCCCCAACTACCACGTCACACCCATCGTCTAGGTAAATTCACCATCTTACACTGCTCCTTCGGTATGATATGGCTTCAACTTTTTTTCTTTTTATTTACCCAAACCCAAACCAAATAATTTGGTTATTTAATGAGCCACCTATTAGTTATTTATAATATAAGAAGATAATTTAAATTATTTGACTAAATACAAAAGAATCTCTTAAAAAATATCTATAAAATAAAACTTTGAATAAGTTAAAAAAATTAAAAATGAAAAATATGAATATACATCTCTTAATGTTAATAATCCTACCCAGTTATTGTTACATTGGTACTTTTGAAGAGAGTTTAGTTTGTAGTAGGGACCAAGGAAAGTTTAGATGGATTAATCATGATTGGAAGATGGTCTTGAGAGTAGAGAGCAAACTGCACCTTTTCTTCAAAGGCACGTTAGTTTCTTAGTTACGCTGTCCAATTCCAGAAGGGCTGGTCATAACTGTGATCAGATCAGATCTCCTAGCTCGATGATGGGTCACACTTTTCTATTACTGGATCAATATAAAATATTTTTCAAATAATATTTAAGTCTAGTTTAAATATAATTTAATTACTGATAGTATTTTTTATTATTTTTTTAATTTTAATTATTTTATTTTAATTCTTATTATTCTTTAAATAATGACTTTGATAATCAGAACTTGTCGTGAATAAATTATTTTTTCAAATT